>VZRQ01003516.1:260-18684 GCA_013397975.1 Machaerirhynchus nigripectus | reverse complement strand
AATTTCCTCCCCGCTCCCCCATAATTAATTCCTGTCGTTCCTTTTATCCTTCCCGATGTTCCCAAATCCAGGCAGCCGCTCCCTGGAAATCCGCCCCCCCCCAACCACGCCACTGGATTTCCACCCCACAAATATCCCTAAATTTGTGCATTTCCCAAAGGCCAATGTTGGTGGTGATGTTTTCCAGCCTTTTTTGGGCACGACGGGGTTGGAATGGATTGGGAGGGAATGGCTGCACGTGGATTGGGAACAGGACCCCTTGGCCTGTGGGAATGCGGATTTCTGGAACTAATTCCGGGGTCGGGATGAGCACAAATCTCCAAGAAGTCGGCCGAAATTATTCCGATGAAAGCACCTTAATTTTTGGGAAAAGCCTAAACTGAGTTCAACCCGGGGGATCTTAAAGGATAAATCCGGGTCTGGAGAGTGAAAACTGCTCCGTGTGCAGCCAAGGATCGGTTTGGGATCCCCCATCCCAAGAGATCTCAAACCCGGCTTTGAGTTTGGCTTTTTCCAGTGGGGAATTTGCCGGGAATGGTGGCGGGGTTGGGATAATGAGATGCTGCTCACGCTCCCTAATGAAGTGCCGAAGGAACTCGGCAGCGCCGGCTCCCGGCAAATTAGATCGGGATTATTGGAGCAGCGAGAATGGAGCGATCCGAGATGGTATCGGAGCGGGCGGGAAGGGCTGGAAATGCCCGCTGGCCTCCATCCCCCCTGGGAAGGAAGAAAGGATGGAAACCCCTCCCAAAACCTGGATCAGAGCAGGAGGAGAGGGAAGGGATAATGATTGGAGCGGGAATGGGATGTGGGAATGGGGATCTCTGGAGCATCTCCAGCTTTCCATGGGCTGCGTCTCCCCGGATTTGCTTTCGCTCCCATTCCTGGTGGGATTTGGCTCCGTGCTCCTTTCCAAGAGTTCCTTGGATGCGTTTGCATCCTGCAAACATGACACATTTGGGAATATGAGGGATGTGGGAATGTTCGCGTCCTCCAAAAGTGGCATTTTCGGGAATGCAAGGGATTTGGGAATGTTTGCATCCTCCGAACATGGCATATTTGGGAATATGAAGTTTAAGTGGGGATCATGCTTGAATTTCCCAGGAAAAAATGTGTTTCCAAGGATTTTCCCCCAATTTGGCCCTTCCCATCCTCAGCCACTGCTGGGATTGGGATGAGCCAGATCCAGCTGCTGTGTCCCCCTTTTCCCATTCCCATCCCACCACGATCCCTCGGGAAAGAGCCACCCAACAACGGAGCTCATCAAAGGCACGGAAAACACAAATTTAATTAAACCCAGTCTTGCCTTTAACAGGGAAAAATCCGCCCTTTTTCCATGGAACAATGAATTTTCCCAGCCCTCCCGTGCCGGGATTCCTCCCTCTTTTCATACCTCTCCTTTATTATCCCTGGCTGGGAGCAGGCGCCGCCTGATTTGCATAAATTTGCATCAGGAATTGGGGGGAGAAAGGAGGAGGGGAGGGAAAAAAAAGCTGGAATAAGGAGATTTTCCAGCGCTGAACTCACTCCAAAGAAAGGAGCTCTGGCTGGAGGAGGGAAAAGGCAGGAAGGGGTGGGAAAGATCCCGGGTTTTTAAAGTTCACCCATTCCCTGGTGGTTTTTGGGAGGGAAAAGCTTCCCCGAGCTTGGCAGGGAGCCAGAATTCCCGGTTTATCTGAACACAAAACCTCTAGAATAGGATCCTCAGGGCAGCCCCTCATTCCGGTGTTTTTCCCGGGAAGGATCCGGAATTCTCCGGCTTTTCTACGCTGGGGAAATGTCAGCTCCGAGCTTCCAGGTGAGGGAAAGGCCTTTGGAGCCTCTGAGGCCCAGCTTGGAGGATGGGATGGGATGGGATGAAATCCGGGATTTGGAAGCTCGTTTTATTTCGGGATTGGCTTTTCTTGGGATTTCAGGAAAGGCTCATCCATAGGAGCATCATCCAGGTGGGAGAGGAGCGTGGAGAACCATGATCCCGTCTCCCAGATGTGGGAATTCTCCACATATGGGATAAAAATGACCCAACTCCCAAATCTGGACCAGCTGGAGAGGCTGAATCCCAAAGCTGCTCCATTTGGATCGTCAAAATCATCCATGATTGTTGCTTGGGTGGGTTTTTCCACTTTTTCATGGATTTGGGGTAAGTATTTGGGGTGGTTCTCCTCCTGATGGAGGTTTTTAGGGATTAAAAACAGGGATTGAGGAGTTGTTGAAGTGAGGGCATTTCCTCATCCCTTGAAGCCTCTCCGTCCCCACCGGCCGCATTCCCAGGGATCCATCCCTTTTCCCAGGGAATAAAGGACAGGAAAAGAGGAGACGGCCTCAGGGTGCAGCAGGAGGGGTTTAGGTCGGATTTTGGGAAAATTCCTTCCTGGAAAAGGCGGTGAAGCCCTGGAATGAGCTTCCCGTCCCTGGGATTGTTCCAAAACCCCCTGGATGCGGCCCTTGGGGCATGGAAGTGACGTGGGAATGGTCGGACCCCGTGATCCCGATGGCCTTTTCCCACCTTAATTCCATGACCCAATGACAGAGGGTGCGGATGGACCGCGGTGACCCTCCAAATCCCGAATTTAATCCTCTCCGACCATTTTGGGATGTTTTCCTGGTTTTTATTTGGGAGCCTCTGGCAGAGGAGTATCTCCCAGGGTTTTCCATTCCCAAGGAGAAAACAATCCCTCGATCCATGGCCGAAATCCAGCTGTTTTCTGGGAAGGGAAGGCCCAGAGTGAGCCATTTCCAGGTTTTTGTGGCTTAAATCCTTTCTATTCCCATTCCATTCCCACGCTGGATGGAATCCGCTCATTCCATCATCCCGAGCTCCCAGTGACCTGCTGGAGCGATGGACAGGTGCCTGGAGGCAACATGGAATCTCATCCCAGGATTCCAGGGAATTATGGATGAGCGATGATGATGCCAATCCGTGGTCCCGTGGTATCCCATCCCAAGATCTGAGGGAATTATGGGTGATCTATGGAATTCTGGAGGGTGGCAAAGGCGAACCCGAGCTCCTGGATCGGGATCATCCCGGAGTCAGAATGAAATCCGTGATTTCACCAGGGATTCCCAGGTCCTGGTTTCTGCATTCCAGACTGTTTTGAGGATGGAGAAGGTGGAAAAAAGCTGGAATAAATGGCTGGATTTGAGGAGTTATTGTAGGATTTGATTGGATCCTCCCAGAGAAGGAGGAATTCCCGGGAAGTCGATTTTACGTCACATCCGAGCTCGTTTTTGGTTAGATCCCACGGAAATCCCATTTTCTTCTCCAGAGTGACTGGGGGGAAGGACAAATCCCTGGAATTGGGGCTTTGCTGCCTGGTCAGGCCCTTCCTGTGGAATGCGGGATCCAACTTGGATCCAAGTTGGCTTCTCCCAGCCCTTCCCCATCCCACTTTGGTGGGATGTCCTTCGGGAATAAGGGTTGGAATATTTCCAGAGGGTTTTTCCCCCTGTTTTTCTCCTCCTCTGTGACATTTTGGGGGACACTGAAGCATTCCCCCCCACTTTCCTTTGGTTTTCCAACCTTGATTTTCCTCCTTCNAGGACAAATCCCTGGAATTGGGGCTTTGCTGCCTGGTCAGGCCCTTCCTGTGGAATGCGGGATCCAACTTGGATCCAAGTTGGCTTCTCCCAGCCCTTCCCCATCCCACTTTGGTGGGATGTCCTTCAGGAATAAGGGTTGGAATATTTCCGGAGGGTTTTTCCCCGGGTTTTTCTCCTCCTTTGTGGCATTTTGGGGGAAACTGAAGCATTTCCCCCCCCTTTCCTTTGGTTTTCCAACCTTGATTTTCCTCCTTCCCCAGGAAATTTCCATTGCCTGTTGATCCGGGGGTGCGGATGAAGATTTTTTTCCCTTTTTTCTCTGAGGTTTTTTTCCTTTCTTTCCTTTTTTCCCTTTTTTCCCTTTTTACCCTTTTTACCCTTTTTTCTTGAGCTCCCTTTTCCCGGGAGAAGTGAGGCCTCGGAGGTGCCGGCAGCAAGAAAACTGGATTTTTAGGGAAACCCCCCCCAAGGATTTTTGGGATCGGGAAGAGCCTTCCTGGATCCGGAAGGGTGGGAAAAGCTCCTGACCTTGGGAAGCGGAGCAGCAGCTCTCCCCGAGCCCTCAGAATTTTGGGAGTTGTTCCTTTCCCGATCCAGGGGCGTGAAATCCCGGCGGGATCCTTCCAGCCGAGGGAGGAGCCTCCTGCTCTTCCCCTGGGAATGGGAGCCGGGGGCAGATTTGTCCATCACCACCTCGCACTGGGAATATTTTCCCCCTTTTTTTTTTTTTTATTTATTTATAGGGATCCTACGGGGGCTGGGAAAAAAGCTCTGTTTTGTGGGATGACGTAATTCCCGAGTCCTTGGGAAGAAGGTGGGAACAGCTGCACCCACCGGTGCCAGGGAATCGCCGTGGGAGTGGGAAGCTCCTGGGAATGCAGGGAGCGGCTGGAATGCGGCAAGCCAGGGTTTTGGGGGAATTTCTGCCGATTCCGGGCCCGTTGCAGGGTCACGTTGGTTTTCCCAGTGTGGGATGATCCTGCTGGATCTGCTCCCGGCCAAGCCAAAGGAAGGGATGGGGTTAACAGTGCTGGAAAAGCTGGAGATGTTTCGGTGGGAATTCGGGGTGTTTTGGGATTTTGCAGGAGCAAAGCAATAAAGTGGTGCTGGTAGGATGACGGGATTCATGTTCCTGGGAATTTGGGGGTTTTTGGGATTTGCAGGAGCATAGCAATGAAGTTGTGCTGGTAGGACGACAGGATTCGTGTTCCTGGGAATTTGGGGGTTTTTGGGATTTGCAGGAGCAAAGCAGTGAAGTTGTGCTGGGAGGATGATGGGATTCGTGTTCCTGGGAATTTGGGGATTTTTGGGATTTGCAGGAGCACAGCAGTGAAGTTGTGCTGGGAGGATGATGGGATTCAAGTTCCTGGGAATTTGGGGATTTTTGGGATTTGCAGGAGCGAACTTCAACCTTGTGCTGGTGCCACCTCACGCATTCTGGGAACGGAAGGCAAGGAAGGGGCAGGAGGAGCTGGCATTCCCAAATTTTGTGTGGAATTATTTCCAGGGCAAGGGGAGGTGTGGAAACTTGGAGCGATCCGGAGGAAAAACCCCCGGGTTCCGTTGGGTTTTTTGGGATGCTGGTGCAAACTGGATTTAATTGGAATGAGGGCATTTCACCCCCAGGGAGCCGGGAATGGGCTGGGAAGGATGGGAACGAGGGAACGAAGCTGGAATGGGAAAGGGAATGATGAAGTGGGGGAAGAAAAGGCCAGGGTTGGGCTGGTGGGAAACAGTGGGAAAATCCCCCGGGATTCCTCTGCCTGGGACACGGCTTTGGGAGCAGCCAGAGGGGACTGGGAGCATCCATGGAACCCCACTTTTCCAGGGAATGCCCCCCAGTCCGGGCTGTTCCTGATGCCCTGGAATTTGCTGTGTGGGGTTGGCGGGGCGCAGAGGGAGCGATCCTGACTCAGCGGGAGATGGGACAACTCCAGGTGGGCCGGGACACCCGGAATGTGCGTGGGAGAGCAGCTAAATCCGGCCGGGAATGACTCAGAGCACGAGGGATTGGCTCAGCCACCCCCGAGGTCCCTTTCCCTGAGCTCCCAAAGCTCCAGAGGAGAAGGAAAAAGCCGGAGGCCTCCAAAGGGATGGATTTGGGATGGCTCTGCTCCCAACCCTTGGGAAGCTCCGGTGTGGCTGCCCCCGTTGGGATTTTTTTCCTTGTTATTTTAATTTATTCCTTAGTTTTTCAATTTTTTATGGAGGTTCCCAGAGCTGGAAAAATCCTCTGGAATGTGCAATGATCCCTCGCTTTTGGATGAGGCCAAGGACGAGGCCCCAGCCTCTGGCATCGCCCCGAATTCCCCCCAACCACCAAAAACAATCCAGTCCAGGCGAATTCCCAACCCCCATGGAATGTTCTCCTGATTATTTCCAGAGGAAATACGGAACTGGATGTGATTATTGCAATGATTCCAACAGGAGTTATTATTCCAGCAGGAACTGGGTGGGAAAGAGAGGTGGAAGCTGCTCCATCCCTGGAATCATCCAAGGCCGGCTCGGATGGGGCTCCAAACATCCCGATCCCATCGGAGCTATTCCCAATCATTGCAGGGTTGGATGAAATTGGATTTAAAGCTCCCTTCCAGCCCAAATTTTTCCATGATCTTGCATTTCATGGAACAGTTCTGTGGGGCCGGATGAGAAATTTCCTTCTGGGGCAGCGCTGGAGGGAGAAAAGGAGGAATTTCTGCTGGATATTGGGATTTTCCAAAGCTGGCACCCTCTCTCCGGGGGAGGACTGAGCAATTTTCCAACTCCAGGGAAAACCTGGCCCTTTCCTTCCCCTGGCTGCTGGAGGAATTCCCAATTAATTGCTCCTCTGATCCCATTAATCAGATCCAAAGCTTTAATGGGAATTTTTCCCGGCCCTTCCTCTTTTCTTTATCAGTGATGTTTTTGGGAATGTTTAAAGATCCACAAAGGATCCCAACCTTTTCTCCAGCGACCTCCCTCTTCCCAAAATAATTGCTCCAGTGCCTGCCACTGCTCCTGGACCTGCCCACTGGTGGGAACTGGGAAAAGGAGGCTTTTCCTGGGGAGAAATTTGCTCTTTTCCCCTTTAAAAATCCATTTTGAGCCTTTCCTTCCTTTTTCCCCTCCTTTTCTTCTCCTCTTTTCCCTCATTTTTTTCTCCTTTTCCCCTCTTATTTTCCTCATTTTTTCCCCTCCTTTCTCCTCCTTTTCCCTCTTTTTTTATCCTTTTTTCCTCCTTTTTCCTCCTTTTTTCCCCTCCTTTTTTCCCTCTTTTTTCTCCTTTTTCTCCCCTTTTCTTCCTCCTTCTTCCTTTCTTCTTCCTCCTTTTTTCCTCTTATTTTCCTACTTTTTTCCTCTATTTTTCCTCCTTTTTTCATCTTTTTTCCTTCTTTTCCCCTCTTTTTTTTCCTGTTTTTTCATCCTTACCCCCCCCTTCCTGTTTTTTCTCCTCTTTTCCTCGTTTTTCCCCTTGTTTTCTTCCTTTTTCCGCCTTTTTTTCTCCACGTTCCTCATTTTTTCCCTCCACTTTTCCTCCTCCTTTTTCCTCTTTTTTCCCTCCTTTTTTCCTCCTTCTTCCTTCTTTTCTTCCTCCTTTTTTCCTCCTCCTTTTCCCTCCTTTTTTTCCTCCTTTTTCCAACTTTCCCCTGTTTTTTCCTCCTTTTTCCTTTCTCTTTCCTTCGTGTCCAAACCTTGGGACAATCCCTGAGGAAAAGGACGTTGGGGTGGCTCCATCCCTCCCCTCCCAATCCCTCCTGGGGGTTTTCCTGCTCCCATCCCAGCTTTTCCAGCTGCTTCCAGCCTTGGAAAACTTCTCCCTGAGGATCAGGAGCGCTTCCAGGGGAGCAGATGGCTGAGGAGGAGGAGGAGGAAAATCATGGATGCAAAAGCTCCGGGATGTCTTTGCAACATTCGCAGTCAAGGTCGTGCCGCTGGCAAAAGCTTCCTCCAGGATTTTCCCCCAGTCCCCCAAATCTTGGGATATTTCATGGATATTGGAGGCTTTTAAATCACTTGGATCCCTCTGGAGATGCCGCTCCAGGGAATCCGTAGGGAGTGCAAGGATTCCTCATCCATCAGCTGGGACGAACCGGCACTTTTAGGGATATCAGGGATTTTGGGGATGGCAATTCCATGTTTGGAGCAGCCGGAATTGCTGGGCGTTTCTGACATCTCCAGAAAGGAACCATTCCCAGCTTTCCAAAGTGGGGTTTCCTTGCAGGAAAACGGGATCTGCTGGAGATCTCCTCCAAGCAGCCCTTTGGAATGTGGAGCTTTATTCGAATCTCCTGGGAGGGGAAATCCAGACCCAAAAATTCCAGGGATTTTCTCCAAGCAGCAAAACTTCCCCGGACCCCTGGAAAACTTCAAGACTCCGCCCTGGGATGAGAATATTCCGTGTTTAATTCCCCCCCAAAGGGATTTCAGAGGAGCAGCAGCGCCGGGGGCGCCAGAATTAAAGAGATCAAAGCAATTTGGGCCTCGTTATCTCCAAATTCCGGGGAAACTGAGGCTGAGAGCCAGGAAATCTCCCAGCAGCCAAAAGCTGGGAAGGAGGGAGGGAAGGGAAGGAGGGAGGGGAAAGCAGAATTCCCAAATCCCTGCTCTGCTGACGAGGCGGAAGCGCGGAGCCGAAATCACCGCGGAACGTTCGGAGCGACGGAGGCTCCGACCGGGAATAATTCCGCTTGAAAGAGCCGGATTGAGATAAAAAAGGGATTTTTCCCAGAAAAGTGACAGCTTGGAGCTCGGCTGTGGCGTGGGAAGTTATTTTGGGAGAAAAGGCGGCTTTTACTGTCATTCCAAGGAGTTTCATTTTCCATCGGCAAACTCTGTCCCTGGATTTTGTGCCGCGAGTTGGAGCGGCCGGGATTGTTCGCATCCCGTGGTTCCGCCTCATCCCGAAATTCCTGCTCACCGCCATGGCGTGGGAATGACACGGATGGGGAGGCCCTGGCGCAGCTTATCCAGGGAATCCATGGCTGCCCCATCCCCGGAAATGTCCAGGGCCAGGTTGGAGCAACCTGGGATGGATTTTTGAGGTCACTTCCACCCCAAAGAATTCCAGGATTCCATGTGCTGGGTTAGGCGGGATATCTGGGAGAAATTCCTCCTGGTGAGGGTGGGGAGGTCCTGGAATGGAATTCCCAGAGAAGCTGTGGCTGCCCCTGGAAGTGTCCAAGGCCAGGCTGGATGGGGCTTGGAGTACCCTGGGATCATGGGATCAACTTTAGGGTCCTTCCCTACCCATCCGATAAAATTCTGGATTCATCATGGCCTGTTCCCATCTTTCCATGACCGATTGGCCAAGTGGGAATGGATCCAGCCAGAGAAATTCCCATTTCTTGTCCCTGCCTGGTGCTTTGTCCCACCAATATTCCCAGTTTCCAGCCAACATTCCCAGTTCCCAGTCAATATTCCCAGTTCCCAGCCAATATTCCCGGTTCCCAGTCAATACTCCCAGTTCCAGCCAATATTCCCAGTTCCCAGTCAATGTTCCCAGTCAATATTCCCATTTCCCAGTCAATGTTCCCAGTCAATATTCCCATTTCCCAGCCATCATTCCCAGTTCCCAGCCAATATTCCCAGTTCCCAGTCAATGTTCCCAGTCAATATTCCCATTTCCCAGCCAATATTCCCATTTCCCAGCCAATATTCCCAGTTCCCAGCCAACATTCCTGGTTCCCCACCTTGGCTGGGCAGAGCTGGATGCTCCCCACGCATTCCCAAATCCTGTTTTTTCCCAAAGCCCTCCCGCGTTTCTGAGGCCGGAATTCAATTTTGCTTCCCAACAAAAAAAAAAATCCCCGAACCCTCCCAAATCTCCTGCGGAGCGAGAATTAATTAAATCAATTCAATTAAATGGCGGCCATTGTGTCATTAACGCCAGACTTTAATTAAATTGCGTGGAGATAACGATTCCAGAGCTTCCCAACAGCTGAACATTCCCAGGATAGAGAAATTCCTCCTAAAACAGATCCAAGGCGAGCCCTGTGCTCCGGTGAAGCTCCAAAGTCGGACATTCCGGCCAATTTTCCACCTCAAAATGGCTCCTTCTGCCTCTTCCTCCCCTCTTTTCCATCCTTTTGG
Source organism: Machaerirhynchus nigripectus (assembly GCA_013397975.1). NCBI lineage: Eukaryota > Metazoa > Chordata > Aves > Passeriformes > Dicruridae > Machaerirhynchus > Machaerirhynchus nigripectus. Next base: position 9,075 of record VZRQ01003516.1, on the reverse strand, counting down.
AACTCCTGGCTGTTTCCCAGGATTGGATCCTGGGAGATCCGGGATCTCCTCAGCTCCTTCCCAGCTCCGTGCCTTGGGAACAGTGATCCCATGGGATGCGGAGTGGCCGGATCCTGGAGTCACCCATGGAATTTGCCAGCGCCACGTGGGGGTGGCTCGTTCCAGGAATTCTTTGGAATGCTGACTGCAGGGAAAGCTTCTTGTCCAGGTCACCACGTCCCGGCGCTCCTGGATGTCCTGGATGGATTTGAGCTCCTCCAGAGGGGTCGGAATTCCGACCCAACCCCATTTTCTGGCTGATTTTGTGTCTGGAATATCTCCAAGGTCATTCCTGGGTATTCCATGGATTTTCCACCCTTTTCCAGCTCTCTGGTTGGGATTTGTAGATGGAGTTTGGGCCATTCCTGAAATTCCCGGGATTTCTGTGGATGTTCAGCAGGAAAAATGTGCCAGCTGGATTCACAACCAGGAGAAGATGCTCCCAGATTTCCGAGTGGATTTTCAGCTGGAAAACATTGGATTTCCCTGGGATTATCGCCCTAAACGCAGCCGCATTCCCCCGTCCCTGACATTCCCAGCCTGGCAATTCCCACTGATTCCTCCATCCTGGACACGGAGCAGGAACTCTTCCGCATCCCGATGTAATTCCAGCTCCCTCGCCTCCCGCTGCCAGCGCAGCCACGGAGCCTTATCGGGAATGAGGAGCTCCGAGGCCTCGGGAACGGCGCCAGAATGAGGAGGGGCAGCTCCTTCCATGGCCTTTTCCCAAGCTCCTTCTCCTGGCAGCATTCCAAGCGAACGCCGCAGGATTTGGGATTTGCTGGGGTTTTATTTCCCTTTGATATCCAGGAATTTTCATTAAAATTCCACTCCTCGTCTCCCGCTTTTTGCTCCGTCCTTCATCCTCACCTCTCCCAGCTGGAATGTTTCCCTCTCCGGCTTTTTTAGCTGGAGAAGCTCCTGGGAGAAGGTTTGGCTTTGAAGGAGCGGGAACATCCCGGGGCGGATGTTCCCGGTGGTGACTCCTTGCTCCTTGTCCCGTTCCGAAGTCCCCTTCTGGAGGGGGCGTCTTCCCACATCTCCCAAGAGTTCCGAAACCTGGGAAGCAAAAGGAAAATCCTGGCTAAGAATCCCTTTCCTGCCAATTCCTCCAGGTCCTTTTCCTCCTCGGAATATCTCCCGGTCCAGCCCGAGGCTGGGTCTCCGAAGGGAACCGTCGCGTGCTGGGAAAGGCTCTGGATGTGCACGGAATTCCGAGAGACTCCGAGCTCCAGGGGGGGAAAAGCCTCCTCTGAAAGGTTCCAAAACCTCTGGAAAAGCAGCATTTTCTCCTGGATATCGGCTCCATCAAAGCCAGGGGCTCCCATCCCTCTTGGATTCTTCCCGGAGCTGGGTCTGGATCTTTCCCTTTTCCCTCCACGCTCCGACTCCCGGCTTTGATTTATTCCGGCTGGATTTGCTCGGAAGCAGGAGGAACGTGGAGCTCCAGCTCCTGTTTTTCCAAATCCAAGCAGAGGATTGGAAGCTCCAAACAAAATCATTAATCACTAAATTCATGGATTTTGAAACAAATTTTATGGAAAATCCCCCTTTTTCCCCTTTTTTCTCTGGAAGGAAGAAAGTGCTGCTTTTCCTCTGGATGCACCGGATCCGGCTGCTCTTCCACATCCTTTAAGGTCAATTCCATCCATTTCCATTCCCAAATTTTGGCTGCCAAGGCCCTGGCTCGAGCTGTGCTGCCCTGACCCCTCCTGTCCCATTCCCGACATTTCTCTTGGGAGTTCTGGCTCTTTTCCAAGGTTTTTTAGGATCCAAAGCCTGAGGGATGCAAAATGGGGCTTCTCCCAAATTGCGCCGACTCCAGGGATGTGTCCCCTTCCCGTGGATGTGTTCCCATCCCCACGGATCCTATTCCTGCCTTTTCTAGGGATGCTGATTTTCCTTGGATTGGGGGGATTTTTGGGCTGAAAAATTGGGAAAACTCCAGCGTGGTCCTGCTAAAACGCCGAGGAATTTTCTGTGGTTGCCTTGGGGGGAAAATTGGGATTTATTCCCTTGGGGGAAAACATTCCCAAAGCTGCTTGTCCTGGAAGAACTCCTCTCCAAAGGGCCACTGCCAAGATTGGATTTATTTATCCGGGAGCAGAGCCTGGAGGAAGGGAATTCTGGCCTTGGGAAATGTGGGATAGGGGAAACATCAGGAGGTCCTGGATGAGGATTCAGAAATGCTGGAAAAATCCCTGGGGGAAACTTGATAAAAGACTGGAATGTAACCATATTTTGTGGATTTTGGGATTTCTTTTGTGGATCTGGGATGCATCTTGTGGATTTGGGATATCTTTTCTGGATTCAGGCTATATGTTCTGGATTCGGGATCAATTTTGTGGATTCGGGATTTATTTTGTGGATTTGGGATACATGTTCTGGATTTGGGATCTCTTTTTGGGATTGAGGTGTTTTCCCTTCCTGTGTGCAGAGGTTTGGATTTGTTTTCCAAGAAAACCTTCCCTGTCCCCCCTCGGATCCCTTTCCCCCCCTGTTTTTTCCAGCCCTGCTTCCTCCGGCTCTTCTCCAGGTGTTTGGATGGATTCAATCCCGCATTCCAGCCTCTCCCGTCCCCCTCCTGCCTGAGGAGCAGCCATTTCCATATTTATTGAATTCCTTCCGCGGGATCCACGGCTCATCCCGCTCCCGGCGCCGGGGGGTGGGGCAGGGATGGGATGGGAGGAGGGGGAAAATACGGAAGGGAAAACATTCTGGAATCAGGATCTCATTTTTCCTGCCTTATTCCCACTTTCTCCTCGCCCCGGAGCTGCCGGGAGTCGGAGCAGAGGGAACAGGAAACTCCGCAAAGGATTTTCCAGCTCCGAGGATCCTGCTGGGACTGGGATCCAAACCCTGCTTCCCATGGATTAATGGAGAAGGAGGCGCCGAGATTCTCCTGGAGATGGGAGCGGGATTCATCCCGCTGGAATTCCGACACTGCCACACGGATGTTTCCCATCCCAGCTCCTGCTCCGGTTGCTCCCGCAGTGATGGGAAGATGGGAAGATGGGAAGATGGGAAGATGGGAAGATGGGAAGATGGGAAGATGATGGGAAGATGGGAAGGCCCTGGGATGGGAGGATCAGGGCGGGATTTGACAGCAATTCCCAAATTCTGGAGCGGCGGCGCTGAGCCGACGCCTCCTCCCGGGTTGGCTCCAAAATCCTTCATCCTCATTTTCCCTGGCAAATCCTGGGAAGGATCCTTGGGGCTGAGGGACAGCGGGATGTATCCCCTTTTCCCAAAGGAAATTCCGCTGGGTTGGCTGCTCCTCATCCCTCTTCCCACTCAAAACCTGGAATTTGGCTCCGGCCTGGTCAGGCACCCCCAGATCCCCATTTTACGGCCTTGGAGCTTTCCATCCCTGGGAATTCCCTGTGGGAATATTCACCCACTGAGGCACTGCCCCCCACCCCATCCTGAGCTTGTTTTCCTTCCATGGATGTCCAGGAATTGACCGGAATGTCTCCGATTTGGGTCAAATCCAAGGATTTTTAGTTCTCCTGCTGCAGTAACTCCAGCTGCTGGCAGCACTTCCATAATCCATCTTTCTTATTCCAAGGAAAAACCATACTCCAGGGTGGGAAAATCCCCCCAAACAAGGAAATCCCATTTGCACCTTTGGGAATGAGCCTCGAACCCATGGATCCCTCCAGGCTGTGGAATTCCCAGGGGAAGCGGATTGATCCCTCCAGGCTGTGGAATTCCCAAAGGAAGTGGATTGATCCCTCCAGGCTGTGGAATTCCCAGAGGAAGCGGATTGATCCCTCCAGGCTGTGGAATTCCCAGAGGAAGTGGAGCAATCCCGCTGGGCTGTGGAATTTCCAAAGGAAGTGGAGCAATCCCTCCAGGCCATGGAATTCCCAAAGGAAGTGGATCGATCCCTCCAGGCTCTGGAATTCCCAAAGGAAGTGGAGCAATCCCTCCAGGCCATGGAGTTCCCAAAGGAAGAGTGGGTTGATCCCCCCAGGCTGCGGAATTCCCAAAGGAAGTGGATTGATCCCTCCAGGCTGTGGAATTCCCAAAGGAAGTGGATTGATCCCTCCAGGATGTGGAATTCCCAAAGGAAATGGATTGATCCCCCCAGGCTGTGGAATTCCCAAAGGAAGTGGAGTGACCCTCCAGGCCATGGAATTCCCAAAGGAAATGGATTGATCCCTCCAGGCTGTGGAATTCCCAAAGGAAGTGGATTGATCCCTCCAGGCTCTGGAATTCCCAAAGGAAGTGGAGCGACCCTCCGGGCTATGGATTTGCCAGGAATTCCCCAATGGGAAGCCAAGCCTGGAATGCCGGATCGAGGAGAACTTGGGAATGAGGGATGAGCCGTGCCGGGAATGCGGGATTGCTTTTCCAGGCGTGTCGATATCCCGGGATCCATCCCACGGTAGCGCTGTTTGCTCCCGAGCCTTTGGAGCGGGAACCATGCGGAAAAGCCGCTCATCCCAGTGCCAGCCGCGGGAATCCCTCCGGATCCGCTCCTGCCGCATTCCCGGGGGCTCCAGGGACCCGGCCGATGCCATTTATCCCACTGAGCATTCCCAGCCTTGGCTCTTCCCAAGGTTTAGGGCGGGAGCAGAGGTTGGGAAGCAGAGCTGGAAAAGTTCCCACTGCCGGCGGCATTCCCAGTTTGGGAATGTTCCAGCACTCAGGGCAGGAACCCTCGGAATTCCCGAGAAAAAACCCTTTTAGGGGTGATTTTCCATGGAAAACAATGGATGTGTTGTCCTGTTACCCATGGAAACATCCGGGATATCCCAGGATCTGCTCCTGGAAGCTCCGGCGTGGGCGGAGCGAGGCGCTGCACACAAGGAGGACCTGGGAAGTGAAGGATCAGGATGGACATCCGGAAAAAAATCCCGGAGATGTCCGGGATGAGAGGGCAGCGGGGCCAGGCCCGGGGGCGCCGTGTCACCTGCAGGGAAAAAATTCCATCAAAAACCAGGAAAAACTAAGCGGCAGGAAGGAGGAACCCGTGCGAAGCCAGGGGTGCTCCCAAAAAACGTCCGAAATATCCTAAAATATCCTAAAATATCCTAAAATATCCTAAAATATCCTAAAATCCCAGATTTTTTGGGGACCAGCCCTCGGCCTGTGCAGAGCTGTCCCCGCTTTTCCAAGGGGTTTTCCCTGTATCCGTCTGGATGGGAGAGCATTCCATGGGCTGGATCTGGGGCTGGCCAATGCTCCGAGGGCTTTTTCCCATTGCCCAGGTTTTTCGGGATTTGCACTGGAAATCTCCCCCTTGGAAGCGGCCCTGAGCGTGAAAGGAGGAGATTTAGGAATTTTTAAGGAATTTTTGGGAATTTTTAGGAGCTGCCAAGTGCCAGCGCTGCAGATCCAGGCTTGGGATCGTCCGTCCTTCCCCTCCATCCCAAAATTCTGCATCCCGGCCCTGATCCCGTTTGATCCCTAAACGTTCCCAAACCAACGCTTCCAGGCCCTTCTTCCCAAAAATCCAGCCCGTGGGACAATCCAAGGAAAATCTGCCCCCCTGGATCCTCCCAGGATAAATTCCAATTATTCCTGACTCCCCGAATTGTGTTCAAATCCCAAATCCCGCGGCAATCCCGAACCTGCTTCCCTCATCCGGGCGGGAATTTTGGGGCTCAGCTCTGACTCCTCCTCATCCCTCAGTGGGCCTTGTTTGGAATGGGGAACAGTTCCCCCTTTTCCCACTTTTTTCCAGGCTTCTCCATGCCAAAGCCACCAGAGAACCGGCTCAATCCCAAAAAATTCCACGGGAATTCTCATGGAGCTCCGACCTGGTGCCTACTCTACCCTTCCCCCCCTCAATTCCAAGGAAATTCCCGTTAAAATTCCAAATTCTTTTGCAGCCTCGAGTTTTCCCTTCTTCCCCCTCCCAATTTCCGACATTTTTCCAGCTCCTCCGGATTTTTCCTGGAGCCTGGAGCCGGTGGCAGCTCAGCTCCGGGAGCACAGGGATATTCCCGACCTTTCCTCGCTCCCACTCTTGGATTTTCCTGGTGTCTTTCCCAGTTTTTGGCCTCCGGGGGATTTTCCGTATCAATCCACCCATTTTTTGTTTTCCAGACCCCATTCCAGGAGGGATTTCCTGCTCCAAAATCCCTGGAATTTGTCCGAGGGGATGCTCCATCCAAACTTCCTCCCTGGAATTCATTCCCCAGGATGACGCTCCAGAGGAAATTCCTGATTATTCCAAATTTGGCACTTTCTCCCCTGGTTTGGGTCTTTCTTCCCAAAATTTGGGTCTTTCCCCCTAAATTTGGGACTTTCTCCCCAAAATTCGGGACTTTCTCCCTAAATTTGGGACTTTCTCCCCAAAATTTGGGACTTTTTCCCTAAATTCGGGACTTTCTCCCTAAATTTGGGGCTTTCCCCCTAAATTTGGGACTTTTTCCCCAAAATTTGGGACTTTCCCCTTAAATTTGGGACTTTTTCCCCAAAATTTGGGACTTTCTCCCTAAATGTGGGACTTTCTCCCCAAAATTTGGGACTTTCTCCCTAAATTTGGGACTTTTTCCCTAAATTTGGAACTTTTTCCCTATATTTAGGGCTTTATACCCACAATGTGGGAATTGCTCACTCAATCTGANTCTTTCCCCCTAAATTTGGGACTTTCTCCCCAAAATTCGGGACTTTCTCCCTAAATTTGGGACTTTCTCCCCAAAATTTGGGACTTTTTCCCTAAATTTGGAACTTTTTCCCTATATTTAGGGCTTTATACCCAAAATGTGGGAATTGCTCCCTAAATCTGAGAATTTCTCCTCCACTTTGGGATTTCCTCTCCCAGTTTTGGATTTTCTCCTGAAATCTGGGATTTTCTTCCCCAGTTTGGGACTTTCTCCCTAAATTTGGGATTTTCTTCTCTCATTTGGGATCCGGCGCCTGGATTTAGTCTGGAAAGATCCGGAAAAAAAGAAGGAGCTGGGAAATCTTCACCTTGGGAGCCTCTTTTGGCCCAAATTCCCAACGCCGAGGGCGGACGGAGGAGACTCACCCGGAATGTGCTGCCCCGGATTCCGGCTGCTCCCGAAGGACTCCGGGAACCAGGTTTGGACCTGCTTTTCCAGGTTGGATCGATCCCTTGGGAATCCGGGAAGGACGGGAGGGGCACCAGCTCCGTCCTAAAACAGGGATTGGTTTTTTTAGGGAGTGAAAGGATCCGGCTTTGGAAAATCCTTATTTACGGAAAAAATCGGGAATAATCGCCCCGGTGGATGCGTTTGGACGAGGCAGGAGCATCATTCCCCACTGGCTCGGCTCATTCCCGCCCTTCCCAAGGCCGGGAATTCCCTGGGGCGTTCCAAGGGAGCTCTCAGCAGCCGCTGGGATCACAGGGAATTAAAAGCCGGGAGAAGTCGGAGCGATCCGGACGCGGCGCGCGAGCGGTGGGATTCGCATCCCGCAATTTCCGTCGCCTCCTGTCTGCTCCGATGTCCTGGGAGCCTCCTGACGGGCCGGGAGCCGCTCCCGGGAATTCCCCGCGGAATCTGGAGGCTGCCAAGGAGGCTTTGCCTTCGGAAAGCAAATCCCACTCCCGGCATTCCGGGTGGTTCCCGTTTATCCTTCTCCCACCGGATCGCGGCTTTGGCTCCGGGGCTAAAATTCCCTTCGGAAATGTGGGAATTCTTTACATCCCGGTTTATTTTTGTCTTCCAAGGAGGTGTCGGAGCTGTTAAATCTTCGGGAGACAATTCCCAGCTTCCCTAAAATCCTCACGCGCCTCATCCAGTGGGATGTTCCAACCATGGGAACAGCCCGTGGCCAAGGAAAGCGGGAGTGCCGGGAAAGCCGCATTTTGGGAATGCTGTTGTTGCGTTTTTCCATGGAAAAACCGATGGGAAGAGCCTGACTTTGGGCTCCGTCGGCTGAGGGAAAAAGTCCTGGATTGGGTCGTCCCGTGACGATGGATTTGGGAATTTTTCACTCCCGGTGTTTCCAATTTTCATGGAAAACTCCTCGGGAGGGGGAAAAGGGAGGAGTTGGAGTCACACACCGGGATTTGGGTTGGTTTTATCCCAGATTTCCAGGCACTGAGGGATGGGTGGCCCCAAGTCTTTGTCCCGGTGTTTTTTCCCAAAAAAAGGAGGATCCCAGGGTGGGATTTTGGGGGGTTTTCCATGGAATTGGCTTTCAAGGGGATGGGGAACAGCCGGAATTCCGGCCCAACCCGTAACACCAGTCTGATCCGAACTGGTGGGATTTGATTCCCAAAAAACCGCCCTGACAGGAACCAGGCTCCAAATCCACGCAAAACCCCATCCAGTGAAATCCACGAATTGCTGGAATTCCTGGATTTTCCCTCCCTTCTCCCTCTGCCTCCAATCCTCTGGGAAAAGCCGCAGTTCCAGAGGCCTGGGAATCGAATCCCGCTTTATTTGGGGGTGGATTTGATGGATCCCCCTGGGAGGCATCACCTCGTCCTGGCTTTCCCAGGAATTTTGACAGCCTGGCTGGGCCTGGTTTTATTCCAGGCCACCTCCTTCAGAAGAGTTTTTTTGGGGAATTTCTGGGATTTTCTGGGATTTTTTTTTTTATTTTCCGGAATTTTTGGGATTTTCTGGGATACAGACCCAGGAATGCCGGTTTTTCCCTCATATTCCCAGGAAAACCAGGAAAATGTGCAGAGCAGGGGGGGTTGGGATCCCAGCCAGGTGGGATTTTGGGGGACACGGGATGGCTCCAGGCTGGATCCGGGGGCTCAGGGAGATGGGAATTGCTGAGGGAAGAGGGATCTCAGGGAAAATGCTGCTCCCTGTGGATTGCTGTGGATCCCTGTGGATCCCCG
>VZRQ01003494.1:0-14327 GCA_013397975.1 Machaerirhynchus nigripectus | reverse complement strand
TCCGCTCCACCCTCCATTCCATCATCCTTAGTAGGTGTGTGTGTGTATGGGGAATTATCGCGGAATAGGTTTCAAGTCATGCCAACCACATTCCATCCAGAGAGCAACAACTGTGATTTACCATATAATTTCCGTACTGTTATAACTCCTGTTAAGATGCCAGTATAACTCTTCTGTTTCTTCTAATTGTATCCCCAGTTACCTGTCCACAGGGTCCTCAGTCATTTTCACACAGGTTCCAAGGACTTAGTTGTGTTCAGTACCACTAGGAAGCATCCAGCTCTTGGAGTCATGCTTTTGAAAAGCAGCTGTATCCTTCCTTTTCCCAGACTGTTAGAGAAAAGGTTCTTATCTGGGAAGCCTGGACACAGGTGGTGGCCTGTCACTTACCACCTTATACATCCTGTATATATATATATTCATGTCTAATTTAGTTTCTAGCTTCTAGTGGGAAGAAGTGAATGTGTTTGAAAACCAATTTTATTTACTATGGTGCTAAATAGAGACAGTTCCAAGAGGTTTCAAGTTTGCCATGAAAGGAGTTTAAATATCATAGAACCATAAAATAGAATCATAGAATATGCTTAGTTGGAAGGCACCCATCAGGATCATCTAGTCCAACTCCTGGCCCTGCACAGAACACCCCAAGAATGACACTATGTGCCTGAGAGCATTGTCCAAATGCTTCTTGACCTCTGTCAGGTTTGGTGCTGTGACCACTTCCCTGGGGAGCCTGTTCCAGTGCTCAACCACCCTCTTGGGTGAAAAACTTTTTCCTGATATCTAACATAAACCTCCCCTGAAACAATTTCAATTCATTCTCTTGAGTCCTGTCACTGGTCACCAGAGAGAAGAGATCAGTGCCTGCCCCTCCGCTTCCCATTGTGAGGATGTTGAANGCCTGCCCCTCCGCTTCCCATTGTGAGGATGTTGAAGACCATCATGAGGTCTCCCCTCAGTCTCCTCTAGGCTGAACAAATCAAGTGATCTCAGCTGCTCCTCATAAGGCTTCCCCTCCAGACCCTTCACCATCCTTGTGGCCCTCCTTTGGATGCTATCCAATAGCTTAATATCTTTTAAATTGTTGTGCCCAAAACTGTACACAGTACTCAAGGTGAGGCCACACCAGTGCAGAGTAGAATGGGACAATCACCTCTTTTGACTGTGATGATGCTGGGCTTGATGCACCCCAGGACACAGCTGGCCCTCCTGGCTGCCAGGGCACTGCTGACTCATCTTCAACTTGCCTTTAACCAGGACCCCCAGATTCCTTTGCCCGGTGCTGCTCTCCAGCCTCTTGTTGCTCAGTCTATACACACATCCAGGGTTGCCCCATTCCAGGTGCAGAATCTGGCACTTGCCCTTGTTAAACTTCATATGGTTGGTGATTTGTTAAGGTCTCTGCAGGGCCTCTCTGCCCTCAAGGGAGTCGACAGCAAACTTACTTAGTATTCCTTTGAGTCTTGCATCCAAGTCATTAATGAAGATATTGAAGACAACAGCCTAGGATGGAGCCCTGTGGAACCCTACTAGTGACCAGACTCTAGTCTGATGCAGCCCCACTGACTATAACTCTTTGTGCCCAACTCCTGAACCAGTTGTTCACCCATCATGTAACATGGTTATCCAGCTGTGTGCTGGACATTTTGTCCAGAAGGATACTATGCAACACAATATCAAAAGCTTTACTGAAATCCAAAAAAGATTACATCTACTGGCTTCCCTTGATCAACTAGGTGGGTTACCCTGTCGTAGAAGGAAATCAGGTTCGACAAGCAGGACTTTCTCCTTATGAAGCCATGATGGCTGTGACCAATGACTGTGTTGTCCTCCATGTGTCAATACCTCCCAGAATAATCTTTTCCATTATTTTACTAGTCACTGAACTGAGACTGACAGACCTGTATTTTCCAGGGTCCTTCTTCTTGCCTTGAAAATCCAGGATGATGTTAGCCAGCTTCCAGTCAGCTGTCACCTCTCCAGATTCCCAAGACTACTCAAAAATTATCTTTTCATGAATGCTGGAGCTGCCTGAATTAGCACTTTGTAAATCTAAATCCTCTGCTATGCTGTACCATAGAGTACAAAACTACCTGAATAAGCTTGTCTGAAAGTAGGCATAATGGGGTGGACTCTGCCGTGTTTGAAGAACTTTGGTTTTCAGGGGGATTTCAGTGACAGTGAAAAATACTGTGCTGACAGATATTGGAATTAAATCTTTCCAGTTAGCCAAAACCAAATAGATCCAGGTTGGGAAGTAGACTTCTTCACTCCTTTCCAAGAGGGACCGGAGATTGAATTCTCTTACTCATTCAGTCTTCATTTCTTCTGAGATGGACTTTAACACAGCTGGTCATGAGCTTTTTAGTTTTAATCATGAGGTAGGCTGGTCCACTTGGAACTCAGCTGAAACTGTAAATGAGTTTCATACAACACCCCAAAGAGTCATCACATGAAAATTGTTTTGGACTACTGCCAGAGCAGGCTAAATTTGAACTGGTGACCGACCCACTGTCGTGGTTTGACACTGGCCCAATGCCAGGCACCCATGAGAGTCTCTTGAAGGCTCCATGAGTTAAGGACTGGGAGGAAAAAAATTTCAAGGGCAAAATAGGCTTAAATTAAAGTTACAAAGTGAATGTATTGCTAACAGAATCAGAGGAGGATAATGAGAAGTAAAATATGCCCTCGAAACACCTNAGTCCTCCAAGGACAGGCTACTCCAGCCTGGAAGCAAGGGCCCTCTTTCCTCCGGCTCTTCCACTGGATCACAGCCTCCTCCAGGCATCCACCCGCTCCAGCATGGGCACCTCATCCACGGGCTGCAGGTGGATCTCTGCATCCCCCGTGGATCCCCATGGGCTGCAGGGGGACAACCTGCTTTGCCATGGTCTTCACCACAGCCTGCAGAGGAATCTTGGCTCTGGCGCCTGGAGCACCTTCTCCCCTTCCTTCTTCACTGACCTTGGTGTCTCCATGCTGTTTTCCCTCCCATGTTCTCACCTCCTCCTCTTCTCTGACTAGAAGCAAAAACCCCAGTGACTTTGTTTTGATTTTCTTCTTAAATATGTCATCACAGAGGCGTCACTAACCTCTCTCATTGGCCCAGTTTTGGCCAGCAGCATGTCCATCTTTCAGAGCCATCAGAGATTGGCTCTGCTGGACATGGTGGAGACTTCCAGGAGGTTCTCATAGGAGCCACCTCTGTGGCCCCCCTGCTACCAAAAACCAGCTCGAGCAAAACCAATGCACCCACCCTCTATATTATATTCCCAGTATCATCTATCATATAAGCCAGGTGTTGAAATCTGGTGTTTTCAGTGGTACTGTAAGCAGAGTAAACATGCTTCCAAAGTTTTGTCTAGGCTTCCCCAGGTTTCAGCCATTCAAAACACTGGCATGTTCTCTGTTCCCTCTGAATGTGGGTGGGAATGGACTCACCTAACAGACAGTCAGAGAACAGACTGCAGAACTTTTAGCTAAATTATTCTGTTTCATTTTCTTTCTCCACAGGATCCAACAGCTGCATCTATTTTGGACAGAGATTGTGGTACGAGAGAAGGAGAGACTGTAGCCGTGGACTATAAGCCAGCCCATCTTCAAGTGAAATTAGGTGAGTCTTTGCTGATGGAGAGTGAAAAGGCTGAATCCAAGGTCTGAAATATGGTGAGGTGCTTGTGGGACCATATGCAGATTTTCATGTATGTGGCTGAGCATGCCAGCTCAGCTCAGACAACTCCAGAGCACTTTATCAGTGTGATTCTTCTGCAAACATGCAAGGAGACTTTATCTTGGGCTGTGGTAGATGAAGAAAACTATGCCTTGAAAGGAAGACATAGCTCTTTAAACCAACAGATTTTTATCAAGCTAAGATCAAGGCTTTGGACAGGAGAAGAATGAAGATAATATAGAGGGACTGTATAGAAGAGAAGACAGGATAACTGCAAATAAAAGGGAAAGGATCAGAGACTTGGACTACCAGGAAAAGCAGTGTTACAGTAAGCTGGAGGATTTGTAGGTTTGTGAAGGTTTACATAGAAATACTTGTGCTATTTCTGAGCAATATTTTTGAAGTTCTGGAAGCAGAATTATATTAGCACAATACTCTGTTTCCTCACAAGGCTAATGCTTACAAGAGGACAGCAATCCACACGAGTGTCCTGTCTCCAAAATCTGAGCCACTATTGTGCCACACAGACTCAAAGACCTGACAAGGGACAGATCAAAGGAATAATGTATGTTTTGCTCAGAGCATGGATAAAAAAATGTGAATCTAAGTCTTGAAAATTTTGCATAGGAACAGGAAGCAGTCCCCTGGTTATCCTTCACATCAGAACAAATGACATTGACAGGATGCTGCTGGAGCTGGTTGAGGTTGACCTGTTGGAGTGGGTCCAGAGGAGAGCCACAAAAATGGTCACAGGGATGGAACACCTCTCTCATGAGGAAAGGTTGAGAGAGTTGGGGTTGTTTTGCCTAGAGAACAAAAGACTCTGGGGAGACCTTATTGCAGCCTTTCAATACTAAAAGGGGGCTTATAAGAAAGATGGGGACAGAATTTTTAATAGGGCCTTTAGCAACAGAACCCAGGGTAATGGTTTTAAAGAGGGTAGATTCACACTAGATTAAAGGACAAATTTTTTTATTATGAGGGTGGTGAACCACTAGAACAGGTTGCCAAGAGAGGTTGTAAATGCCCCATCACTGGAAACATTCACGGTCAGATTGGATGGGGTTCTGAGCAACCTGGTCTAGTTTAAGATGTCCCTGCTCATTGCAGAAGGCTTGGATTAGATGACCTTTAAAGGTCCCTTCCAACCCAAACCATTCTATGATTGTACGCCATGCTAGGTAAGCCTCTAAAAGAAGTGGGTGCTCAGATGTTGAGTGGAATAGCTCTGGCCACTACCAAATGAGTGACAAGGAAGGTCAGCAAACAGCTAAGGTTTGAAGATATGGGGAAGTTTGGGCATCGGTGTATAATTATGAAGACACTTCTCTGATAGATAGGTTTTACCTAAGGACCTGGAGTACTACTGCAAACACGTGTTGGCCTCATTTCTAAGAGAAACCTTAAAGAAACATCAGGAAAAAGCTGGGAAGTGCTTGTGGAGTCTCAAGGCTCTGCCTGAGTATGTGGTAAATTGAATAATCAGACAAATCTGGTCATGGCAGTGCAGAAAGGAATGTCACAGAGTAGACCCATGGACAGCAAAGGAAAAGAAAGTGGCTGAATAAGCAAGATATTGCTGGAAGAGTGACTTGGGAGGAGAAGTCAGAAAGTTGAATATGTAAATGTAGCAAGATTATGCAGCAAAGTGGAGGACCTTGAGCTACTGGTACAGGATACGAGTGAGTGCATTGGGACAATAGATCTTTCCTGCAATCTCAGTGATGAGCACTCTGAAACCAGTGGCTGCTTTTCAGGAAAAGGCAGGGAGCAGCAGTGTGTGTTAATGACAGCACAACTCACAGTTTAGTAAAAGATTATCACTTCCAGCATGCCATATGTCTCCATGATCCTTTTTCACTGCCAAAAGAGTTCTGTAATGTTATTAGAGAGATAATTGCTACTGCAGCAGTTGTTTTGTATAATTTAACATCAAGAATCATGTTGGAGAGCAATTAATACTACGGTAAGTCTGAGATGTTCTTGTATTTCTAGGCACTAAAAGTATTCTCCAGAAATTCACTAACATGTCAGGAAATGGTGCTATTTTAGACTTGGCTTTGGTAAGTCATGAAGATGCTATAGAAGACCTGATCATAGGAAATAGTTTTGGATTCAAGGACAACAAGTTCAATCCATGGAAATTAAATGAAAAGGTAATTTGATGTAGATCTATAACAAAAATAAGTTTTATAAACTAAGAGTTCAAGCAGAGTCAGGAGATTAAAAAGCCCAGGAACTCAAACACATCAGGTAGAGTTGAAGGAGAAAGTATCAGAAAAAAAGGACATTGCTAATGGAGTTCTCCAACAGCCATTTAATTTATATGTTCATTAATGACTTTGACACAAAAAACAAGAGTTGGCAAAGAAAATTTAATCATAGCAGCAATTATCAAGTTGCAATAAGAAGTCCAAGAGCAATCAAAAGAGAGTTCAGGGCCTTCGGACAACTGGTTAAAGGATCAGGAGCACAAGTATTTTTTTCCTCTATCCTTCCAGTTGCAAGGAATGATGTTGGAAGAAACAGGAAGACCCAGCTGATCAATACCTGGCTATGTGACTACTGTCACCAGCAGAATTTGGGGTTTTTTGGCCACGTGTTGGTCTACATAATACCAGGACTACTGGAGACAGAAATATTCTATAAGCAGCTGAGAGGAGTCTCACAATCAGTAGCCCTTATTCTCAGTGGGGACTTCAAGCTACCAGATGTCTGATGGAAATACAGTACAGGAGAGAGGAAACAGTCTCTTAGAATGTGTGGACGATAAGTTTGTGACAGCTGGTAACTAGGGAAGGTGCCCCACTGGACCTTGCTGTTTGTGAACAGAGAAGGACATGTGAGTAATGTGATGGCTGGAGGCCATCTTGGGCACAGTGATCATGAAATGATTGAGTTTTCAATTTTCAGAGAAGTAAAAAGGGGGGTCAGCAAAACTGCTACCTTGGACTTTTGGAGGGCAGACTTTGGCCTGTTTAGGGGCCTGGTTGACAGAATCCTTTGTGAGGCAGTCCTGAAGGGCAAAGTAGTCCAGGAAGGCTGGACATTCTTCAAGCAGGAAATCTTAAAAGGCACAGGAGCAGGCAGTCCTCATGCCAAAAGACAAGCCTGCAGGGAAGATCAGCCTGGCTGAACATAGAGTTTTGGCTGGAACACAGGAGGGACGAAAGGCAGTTTATGACCTCTGGAAGACGGGACAAGCAACTCAGGAGGACTACAAAGATGTCATTAGGCTATGCAGGGAGAAAGCCCAAAAAATAACTTAATTCCACCACTACAATAAAAGACAATTAAAAATTGTTTCTATAAATACATTCACAAGAAAAGGAGGGCTAAGGAGAATCTCCATCTTTTATTGGATGCAGGGGGAAATGTAGTGACAAAGGATGAGGAGAAGGCTGAGATATTTAATGCCTTCTTTGCCTCAGTCTTTAATAGTAAGACCAGTTGTGAGTATCCAGCCTGCTGAGCTGTAAGAGAGAGACAGGGAGCAGAATGAAGCCTCTATAATCTAAGGGAAAATGGTCAGTGACCTGCTACACCACTTAGACACACACAAGTCTATGGGGCCAGATGGGATCCACCCAAGAGTACTGAAGAAGCTGGCAGAAGTGCTCACCAAGCCCCTTTCAATCATTTCCCATCTGTCCTGATGAAACAGGGAGGTCCCAGTTGACTGGAGGCTGGCCAATGTGATGCCTATCTAAAAGAAGAGCCAGAAGAAGGATCCAGGGAACTACAGGCCTATCAGCCTGACCTTGGTGCCAGGGAAGGTCATGGAGCAGATCATCCTGAGTGCCGTCATGCAGCACGTACAGGACAACCAGGTGATCAGGCCCAGTCAGCATGGTTTTAGGAAAGGCAGGTGCTGCTTGACCAACTTGATCTCCTTCTATGACAGGGTGACCCATTTAGTGGATGAGGGAAAGCCTGTGGACTTTGTTTACCTTTGTTTACCTGTAAAGCCTCTGTCACTGTCTCACACAGCATTCCCCTGGAGAAACTGTCTACTTGTGGCTTGGATGGGCATACTCTTTTCTGGGTAAAAAACTGGCTGGATGGCCAGGCCAAAAGTGTTGTGGTGAATGGAGTCAAATCCAGCTAGTGGATGATCACAAGTGGTGTTCCCCAGGGCTCCATACTGGGGCCAATTCTGTTTAATATCTATCAATGACCTGGATGAGAGGATTGAGTGCACCTTTAGTAAGTTTGCAGATGACACCAAGTTGGGTGGGAGTGTTGATCTGATTGAGGGTAGGAAGGCTCTACAGAGGGATCTGGACAGGCTGGATTGATGGGCCAAGGCCACTTTTATATGATTCAACAAGGCAAAGCGTTGGATCTTGCACTTGGATCACAACAACCCCATGCAGCGCTACAGGCTTGGGGAAGAGTGGCTCGAAAGCTGCCCATCTGAAAAGGACCTGGGGGTGTTGGATGGCAGCTGGCTGAATATGAGCCAGCAATGTGCCCATGTGACCAAGAAGGCCAAGAAAGCAAATGGCATCCTGGACTGTATTGGAAATAGTGTGGCCAGCAGGACTAGGCAAGTGATTGTCTCCCTGTGGTCAGCACTGGTGAGGCTGCACCTCAAATACTGTGTTCAGTGTTTGACCATCACTACAAGAAGTAGTGACATTGAGGTGCTGGAGCATGTCCAGAGAAGGGCAATGAAACTGGTGAAGGGTCTGGAGAGCAAGACTTATGAGGAGCAGCTGAGGGATCTTGAGTTGTTTAGCCTGGAGAAAAGGAGGCTCTGGGGAAACATTATCGCTCTCTATCTGAAAGGAGGTTGTAGCAAGGTGGGGGCCCATCTCTTCTCCCAAGTAATGAGTGAAAAGGAGTTAAATCTCATTTAGCCAAGAATCTTGTGGTCCCCTGAACTTTGTAAGGAGCGGTGCCCTAGTTAGCTAAGGAATTTATGGTTTTTTGGACTTTTTAATTTTAGCTGGTTTTGCTTAAATGTATGTTTTACTTAGTGTCAGTAGAACAAGATAAAGAACCCAAGAAAATTAAGGAACAGCTGAGCTTGCACCTGCAGGAAATAACTCCAGAGACCTGTACATCTCAGAAAACTTAATCAATAGAAGGTTGTTTAGCTAGGGAAGCAAATTCAATAANGGAGGTTGTAGCAAGGTGGGGGCCCATCTCTTCTCCCAAGTAATGAGTGAAAAGGAGTTAAATCTCATTTAGCCAAGAATCTTGTGGTCCCCTGAACTTTGTAAGGAGCGGTGCCCTAGTTAGCTAAGGAATTTATGGTTTTTTGGACTTTTTAATTTTAGCTGGTTTTGCTTAAATGTATGTTTTACTTAGTGTCAGTAGAACAAGATAAAGAACCCAAGAAAATTAAGGAACAGCTGAGCTTGCACCTGCAGGAAATAACTCCAGAGACCTGTACATCTCAGAAAACTTAATCAATAGAAAGTTGTTTAGCTAGGGAAGCAAATTCAATAAAGAATTGTTTAGGTAAGAGGAGTTTTGGGTTGTCTTTAACTAAAGATACATGTAGTGTCTTAGTGACTTAGAACAATAAGATAAGAAACTAGAGGTCAGCCAAAGTAAATTACGCATGCACTGCAAGCTGCCAACATGGAAGAGTCATCCAAAGGGCAGGCGATGAAGACCATAATGAAGACCCTCTGATGAAGTAACAAAGCCCCCTACTCAAAATAATACCAGGAAAAAGACACTAGATGACAGCCTTGCTCCATGATAGAACAGCAAGATAAACTTGGAGATGGCACCTTTGATGTAATAGACTGGGCAGACTCTGGGAGGGACTGTGAAGAAATCCTAAGTGTTACAATGTATTTAAACCCCAGGAAACTGTGTCTCATTGGACAGGCTCTTGGCAAAAAATTCCCAGTATGTCTCCAGTGCTGTAATAAAGGAATGTTTGATCTAATAGAATTTTGCTGTTGGATTTGAGTTCTTTAATTCACAAGGGATAGGACAAGAGGAAATGGCCTCAAGTGGTGCCAGGGGAGGTTTAGACTGTATATTAGGAAAAATTTCCTCACTGAAAGGGTTATCAAGCATTGGAAGAGGCTGCCCAGGGAAATGGTTGAGTCACCATCCCTGGAGGTATTTAAAAGATGTGTAGACATGGCACTTAGGGGAAGAAAAAACAGTTGTGATATTATTGCAGATTAGTTAGAGGAGAAATAGAAGGGCAAGAAGGGAAGAGAAATGAAACACTCTAGCTGACACAGGTTCAGATAAACAGTAAAGCTGTTAAGAGAAACTGGAACAGAGCAATTCACTGGAGTTCAGCAGCTTTTTCATTACAGTTATTAGTATTATGAATGAGTGAGTTCGTGGTACTCAGTTGCTGTCTGGAGTTAAACCATGATACAGTGTTAAACCCAGCTATGCACAGCAGAGCTCCAGTGTGCCAGGTACAGTAAGTGATGCAGATAGTTCTTAATGTGTCAGTTAGAGAGATGTACAGCATTAAACAGTGAGGAAGTTGGATAGAAGCAGTAGCAGCATCAAACTAAGCATATTTTTTTTTCCAGTTAGCACAGACTTCATGTCCATTGGTTTTGGTTTACTTACTGCACAAAGGAAATAACAATGATTCATAACTACCAAGACAGAATTAGGGTTTTAAGGCAATTCTACCATAAATCCAAAGCCATCATATTATGTTTGCTGTAACTTCAAATTTTTCTACCTTCTGCTTTGAATGCAAGATAATCCCTGCTTTTTCCAAACAACAAAATACCCTCTTCTTTGCTCTCTGCCATGAAACTGGTACAATCAAGACAGCAGGTGTTGATATCTCCTAAAGGAATTATGCAGTTCTCCCATCTAGCTCAATAGCCTGAAATTCAAGAGCTTAAAAGTGCTTTCTGCCATGATTAAATGGCCAGCTGTATAAGAAGAGAGTTTAATCACACCATCTGTTTCAGAGCTGCAGGCTGCTGGCAGCCTCTTCACTCCTATGGAGCTCCCAAGTAACACCAGCCACACCATGCCAGGATACAGCCTCTCTCAGCTCCCCCATCACTACCCAGCCTGAAAGTAAGAGTAGATTTTCAAAAAAGAAAGATTTTATCTGGTTTATTTTAAATATTGGTTCTAGGACTAGAAATTTGGGAGAAAAAAGTAAATCATAAAAGTGAGATATTTGTGTAAGTTGATCTGAAAAGCAGTGTTTGACATATTAAATGACACTGTGCTAAAAATGTCTTGAACAAGGCTGGCATATTTAAAGTGATGCTTTCAGGCATGTGTAGTTTAAGTCCAGAATGGAGGCCACTTTTTAAAATCAAGATTTTTAGCTTTTGCTTACAATTAAAAAACCCGCAAACAATCAACAGGTATCTTGGGCCTAAAGTCTCCAGTAAACCCTAGAACTATTTTTTTTTAAACTTCACTTAAAGAATATGTAATTGGTAATTTCAAAACTATTCACAAAATTCTCGTCTAATTTTCAAGGTGATTTTGGCAATAAAAAGTTTGGGAGGCTCAAGTCACAAAACAGCTGTGCCTTTTTTAGCTATACACTTTCAGAACATGGAAGACTCAAGTTTGATTCCTTTTTCTGCCTGAAATATTTAACTACTAGGCTTAAATGTGGCTTTATGCAGCCTCTGATCTGTGGAGCAGGGCATGAAGCAATTGCAAAATACGAAAACAAAACTTTGACATAGATATTTCTGTGCAGGCAAATGTTATGTTTTTAGAGCTTCCCAGATCACATAGCTGACTCACTTCTGCCTATGTGCAGAAGAGCAACGATACACTTCAAGTCCTTGGATTTGGCTTGAGTCCTTTGAGTTTTACTATACTTCATTGGAAGGGGATGATCAGTAACACAAGGAGGTGATCTTGGCTCCTTTGTTGCCAATGTTCTTCTTTTTAACTGCAATTCATAGGTACCTGGGAGTTTCCATCTCCCTAGAAAGTGGTATCATGGCCACATTAGAAAAGGCTATGGCTGCTTTGGGTCTCATTGACTACATGAATTGAAGTATCTCCAAGGGGTCTCCAGGACATTAAACTGAACTAGAACCAGAATGTAATCTCTGCTTCAGAGCAAGGCAAGAGGGAGAAAGGGAAAAGGGCAGGAATAAAGAGGAAAAAGTGCTAGCTGTCTGCATTTGCCTGGTAATGACCATCAGATGGGAGATGACCAGGATAATCTGGAGAGTTGTAAGATGAGTGGAAAGGCTTCATATGAAACCTCCTCTGTGTTAGTGAGGAATGATATGAATATGGCTGAATTGGCAGTAAACTGTCTGTAGAATTTAGTGGGTGCTTCATTTCCAACCTGTTTGGTTTCTCACCTTAATTACATTAAGGAAAACCTTTTTCACCGGGAGGATGATCAAACACTGGAAAACTTTTCCCAGGGAGGTTGTGTCATATCTCCATCCTTGGAGATTTTTAAAATATGACTGAATAAAGGTCTAAGCAGTCCAGTCTGATCCCATAACTGATCCTGTTGTCCTAAACATGGGTTCATTACCTGGTGTGCAATGCCAATTCACACACTGATAACAAAGTATTTCCATTTTTATTCTAGTTTGTGTAAAGTAGGGATCTGGGTGGTAACCCACAAAAGGCTGACTCCCAGATTATCAAAAACTTACACTATTTATATATTTAAAAAACAAAGGCATCATCATTCATTAGTTACAAATTACACATCTTTTTAATTAATTAGTACTCAAACCCTAACTTGCCAGTTATATCTCTCACTTCTCATGGTAATTAGTCTGCATGTGCAGTTCTTCCCTCCATTTGAGTTGGGGGTCCGTTTTGAGTAGGCGGTCAATTGGTCAGTGGTTGTGATCTCCCCTGACAGAATTGCCTTTCCCCCAGTTACTGCTCAGTCCACCTGACTTCACTCTTAGTGGCTCTCATCCAGACAAGCCATTCATATTGGGATCGTCTTCATTTTTCCTTAAAACANTAAAATATGACTGAATAAAGGTCTAAGCAGTCCAGTCTGATCCCATAACTGATCCTGTTGTCCTAAACATGGGTTCATTACCTGGTGTGCAATGCCAATTCACACACTGATAACAAAGTATTTCCATTTTTATTCTAGTTTGTGTAAAGTAGGGATCTGGGTGGTAACCCACAAAAGGCTGACTCCCAGATTATCAAAAACTTACACTATTTATACATTTAAAAAACAAAGGCATCATCATTCATTAGTTACAAATTACACATCTTTTTAATTAATTAGTACTCAAACCCTAACTTGCCAGTTATATCTCTCACTTCTCATGGTAATTAGTCTGCATGTGCAGTTCTTCCCTCCATTTGAGTTGGGGGTCCGTTTTGAGTAGGCGGTCAATTGGTCAGTGGTTGTGATCTCCCCTGACAGAATTGCCTTTCCCCCAGTTACTGCTCAGTCCACCTGACTTCACTCTTAGTGGCTCTCATCCAGACAAGCCATTCATATTGGGATCGTCTTCATTTTTCCTTAAAACAAAAGGTTAGCCAAGCCTATAAGTTTCACAATGCAATTGCTTAATCATAACTGTCTAGCTTTAGCTACTGATTAACAACAACAAAAAATTTCAAGGTTTGATACATATATTGAGGGTCTGGATATCAATCCTGCTTTGAGCAGGATGTTAGGCTAGAAAATTCCTCAGGTCCCTTCCAACTTGTAGCATCCTATGATCCTATTACTAGTTAGGACTTGAGTTATTTTTTTAGATATCATATACTTTCTACTCACTACTGAAAAAGCTTAAGTCCTATCTAGTTATTTTCTTGGGATCCCAATGCAAACACAGTAGGATTTGCAGAGGTAAACTTAGGTAACTTGCATGCACTGGCACAGAGTAGTCCTCTTCGATAAGCACTGGTATATCTATTGTTAAACAAGAGCAACTCAATTGCTATTTGATTTTCACCCCACTTCAAATGTTTTTATGTTTAAAATTTAATTAATGCTCTCTGTTCTTTCTCTTTAATTCAACAAACCTCCTTCACTGTACAGTGATTGAAATTAAGAACGTATTAAAACTAATTTTCTCCTTTGCTTGTACATATTACTTACTGCAGTGCACAGACAGGGAAATTTTTTCCTTTACAGATGTGTTTCCTAACTTGCATTTTATCCATGGTTCTCAGTGATGAGTGTTTTTTTAATAGCAGAAAGCAGCTGATTTCTTGTACCCATAATGTCTTAGCATAACAAGGCCATTCACAGAGTGTAGCAATGGAATATTACAAAGCAGGACCAAATTTAAGATGATTGTGCAAGTGTTCATATGAGGTGCAGTGCAGGTGACAAGCGACTGCTAAGGCAGCTGTATAAGAGCTCCATTTCATAGACAAATTTGAGCTCTTCTTGGCATTGGTGATGTCTCAGGCAGCCATTGGAAAAGGCAGTTAAGTCTCAGATTGACAGAGGGATTTTTTCTGCTGTAATTTGGATTTTTAAGGGGACTTTTCAGGAAAAGATCATGACCCAGAGGCTGGCTGTCACACACGGATACCTGTCTGCTGCATGCCATTAAATATATAAAAGAAAGGACAAAAGAAAAAAGTGGGTGAATCCTACTGTCGCACTTGGACACGGAAAGAACCACGCAGACACCGTTCCATCAGGATAGGCACCAGGGCCAAAAAAGGGGCCTGGCCTTCTTTATTCAGTCTGATATATGTCTTTTTAGAGACAACC
>VZRQ01003451.1:211232-236368 GCA_013397975.1 Machaerirhynchus nigripectus | reverse complement strand
AATTTGGGAACTACATGGTATGCTTTAAAAGGGCAAAGGGTTTCAGACTAGAATGCACTAAAGAATTTGTCATTCATGAGCAGATAACCATTTCTGTCTTTTTTACTTTTAGGATGTAAAGTTCACCATTTCCTTACAGATAATATGAAATAGGGACTATGTCTTGTGTTTAAAGTTGTACAATAATCAAGGTGCTACTGTAATAGATACATTAAATGATAATGAACTATATTAGATTCAAAACTAAGCCCTAACAATAGACTTATTGTTTGTGTGTGGAAGGAATGTTCCTAACTACCCCAGAAAATATCTCAAAAAGCTTAAATGAAACCTAAATGCCACATCATACTGAACTTTGCATTTTTGTTACTGACTTGGTGCTACCTTTTCAGATGTTCCAGTCCTTCTCTCCCTACAAAAGGATGTAACCCTTTCTGCAAAATCAGTAGTAGTTTTATTTCAGCACAGACTGATTCCAAGTGGCTGTAGTGTTTTGAAAAATTAGGGTAGTCACAAAACCTGGCTGTGTTGGCCTTTTCAGCCAGAAAACTGAACTGTTCCTGCCCTCTGCCAGGCCTCGAAGTTGTCTGTGCCCGAGTGAGCTGTTGACGTGGAGGCATTGGTGGGCTGGTGTTTGAGGGCAGCAGCCTGAGAATGCTCTGTGTGGTGCACTCCAGGTTTGATGTGTCTGCAGAGCAGTTCTGTGTTAGGTTATGGCCTGTGGGAGCCCAGTCTGGCTCACTGAATCCACTGCTCTTGTGCTTGCTGAGCTGAGCAGGATGGATTCCTCTGGATTTGCAAACAGGGGCTTGAGGCAGAACTTCAGATCTCCTTTTCCTGTAGATCTATCAGCACATGAATTCAAACATAAAACTCTAATGTGTTTGTTCAAGCTTTGTATGGAAGAACTAAGTGTAAAGATGGCACAGCACCATTGCAGCCATGGAATGATGACTATTCTGCTGATACTGTGAATATGCTGTCTGTTAATTTTTGTACATGAGCTGAGAGCTACACAGAGAAATTATATACATATAGCTGTTCCTTCAGGCAGAACCGTTTCCAAAATGAAGCCATTAAAAGCCTGTTAAATTTCAGATGAATCCAGAGCAATAACCATAAACATATCTACAACAGTGCTAATGTTTAAGTGTATTTGCTAAATGGTCAATTTTTTCTTACTATCTGCATCTTTTTAAAAGGCACGGTGTGACTTCACAGTGGAAATATGGGGGTTTTGTTTATCTGAAACCCAGTACATATGGAGGGGCCCTTTCTCAAAACCTGCTTTTTAAAATGGAAATCCTCACTCCTTTTCAAATTAGCCACTAGAGGCTGGTACAGATGAGATTATAAAACCGTGACAATTAAAATGTGATTTCTCATTATAATTCCTTATATTTTGGGGCACCTTCCATGAATTTGGGCAGTTTTGTAAGTATAAGTTAAATTAGATCTCCTAAAGTTTACCTCTGTTGCAAACTAAACAACTTTCGTAGTCCAAAACTTTCAAACCTCAGTGCTTAAAATAGAAGCATAAAGGTCAGATTTAGGTGGGTATTAAGGGCTAAGTGGGACTGTCAGAAGCACTGAATTATTCTTAAGCC
Source organism: Machaerirhynchus nigripectus (assembly GCA_013397975.1). Classification (NCBI taxonomy): domain Eukaryota; kingdom Metazoa; phylum Chordata; class Aves; order Passeriformes; family Dicruridae; genus Machaerirhynchus; species Machaerirhynchus nigripectus. The sequence continues at coordinate 234,761 of VZRQ01003451.1, read as the reverse complement.
TTTATGTAGTCACACATTTAAAAGGTCTTTTTTCAGAGGTGCTAAACATCCTCATCTCTTGGGGAGTAGTGAGGCAATTATTACTTTATGGAGGTGCGTGGCACATTAATCTGTAGTATCTGATCTCCAGAAACACTCACTGCTCTTTGCAAAATTACTTGGAGATGAGAGTGCAAAACAATTTAAAATGAGAAGACAGTGCTTTTAAAAAACGGACTTCAGGAGTCCTAGCTTGTCTTCACATCATTTTGTAGCTAAAGTCCTATTTAAACAGAAACAAGTAAGCCTTAAGTTGCAGCTGTCGGTTGCATTTCTAATTGACCCGTGGCCTAGCCAGGCAGCTCCTGGCAGGAGCGTGGTTAGAGCCTTGCTTCACCAATGAGCACCAGTAAAACTGGAAACAAAAAATGACAACTTGGGCAATAAATTTCTTCTAAAAATGTACTAATATTACATGAAAATGAGAACAAAAACATGTCCAGTAATCGATTTTTCTTGCTATAAAAGCATAAGGAACTCCTGCCATGCTGAAAAGAAAGAAGGATCACTTCCCACCAAGCACTAAACCACTGTAAGGTGGTGCAGTCATTAGACCAATATCTAGACAAGTTACTAGTAGTAATGTTGTGGCTTTCTAATTCTGCTTCTTTGAGTGGATTCACTCCCCGACAGCTGCTTGAACTAATGCTACACAGACAACAGAGCAAAACCAAACCTGTAGGTCTGCAGTGTTGGTATCAAACCCCTAAGCTGGTAAGATGTGAATATGACAGTCTTGCAGAAGCCTTAACTTCTGGTACACAGCAGTATTTTAAAAGACCCAAATACATGAAATCCCTTCTGCACCTCCTCCAGTGCAATCAGAATGGTAGCAGAAGTCCCATTTTTTCATTTCTTGAGTGTGCCATTCTGCAGTGCGGGGCTAGGTATAAAGCTCAGTGCAAAGCAAGGAGGGAATTGTGTGCCTTCAGCTTGTGAGGTCAGTAGACGAACTTGCTCAATGCCTTTCAAAAGACACTTAATCATACAACGTTGCCCTCAATTTCACATCAGCATCAATCACATTACATAATTAAGGGTGCATGGATGTAGGTCAGCTTGGTGTGACTAAATTTTCAGGGCAGAAACTCGAAACGAGTCAAGCACTCAAGAATCCTGTGCTCTAGAGTACACTTATTAGACTATCATTATTCCCCCTTTTATGAACACAATCCTGTTGTACATCTCTGGAAGCTCCCCATGTGGATAGGGCAAACTGCGATCTCAGCTTCTGCTGAGGTGTCACTTAAAAAAGTGTGGACAGCTGCTAAAGCACTTCAATTATGAAACAATTTAAATGTAGAGATATTTTTCTCAGCTTGAGAGTATTTTATGATGTGGTCAGTGGTGATAAGATAATCACTCACTTAAAATTAAGCCTGTCCCTTCCTGATAATCTTGGTTATTTCATCATGTTTTATTGCAATCGTTTATGCACCTTTTCTTAAAGCACATGAGCACTCGTTTGCACATGACTGTAAATCCAGTTTAGAACAGAGCTCAGATCACTGAATATGTAATTGGAATTATCAACAAAAAAGACATGTGAGTAGAAAAGATAGTTATGCATATCACTGTAAAAATGTTACACAGTTAACAGTCTCTGGCCTAACAAGTGGCGTAGTCATGGTGCGAGGTGCAATTCTCAGATGGGAGATGCACTTAATAGGGTGAAAATCCAGTCTTTGCAAAAGTTTTCTTTGACATTGTTGAAGTTTCAGGATCAAATTCAAGGACTAAATCTGATCCAATGATTTAATTCATGTCTGAAAGCAAAATTTTACTTTCTGTCTTTAAGAACATTTTTCTCTTTTTATACTGGTAGAAATTAGCTATACTATCTCAAATTACTCTCTCATTGGAAATTAAACCCCCTTTGATTGTGAACCGATTATTTCCATTGTTGTAGTTGCAGAATGGGGTCAGGGAGTGACAGGGAAACAGGGAAAAGCCTCTTTGATACTGCTCAGAGACTCAACTGTGGGCCAAAGCTGTCTTTTCTTTTGTCTTTTCTAACATTACCCGTTGAGTGAAATGACCATGACCGGTGTAGGTGGTGCAGGGCATTACTGAAGTGTGGCTGGGGAACAGCACACGTACCAGCAGGGACACACAGGGGTGGTGAGATGATCTGGACAAAGCTGATGTGCACTGCACATCAAAGCTGCACTCAGCTCTCTGATGCTGGGACACATCCCTTTTGAAAGAGAGAAAGTTCTTGGAGGTTCACCTGAGGCAAAGCCTACTACACTTCCTTATCCACCCAACAGAATGATTACAAGAAAATTCTTTGAACTAAAAGAGGTTTCTCTAGTGGACTTAGTAAAGAATTTGTTTCTTAGTTGACAGAGATTTTAAGATCTAAGCAACATGGAAAAATAAGTCTTTTAAAATTAGGAGAAATACTTTGATGGTTGTTAACTTTCATATTTTCACAGCATGGCAGCGGAGTGGAACAAAATATCTTCTATTAATACCAATGGCAGCTGGGCAGGCAAAGGCAGGAAAGAGTACACTGAAATACTGGTGCAGAAAATGTTACCAATAATCATGTTTAGTATTGGCTAGAGTGCATCCTTTCCGCTAAAACCACTGCTCCCTGCTCCTGCACTGGAGCAGCTGAACCAGTTGTATTTTTAGATGGAACAGATCTGGAGTTTACTCTGGTTTGTATTAATTTCTTTTACAATTCTTTCAGCATATTATCAGATACACAAAAAATACTGAGTACATTAAAGCTAATGCTCATACAAGGCATCACATCCTGCATTGTTACATTATGCAAGTGTAGATAGGGAGCAAATAGCTTGTATGGGTGGTATTTCATACACTGTGCATGGGTGCAAGACACTGAAACTCAGGCTACAGCCTCAGCTGCAGAAAAAAGCTAAGCATGAGTAACTCCTGCCTAGATCCCCTGCCCTGCTCCGTGGCCAGCACAGGCTGTAGTGCTGTAAATTCCGAATGGCTTAGACTGCTTACTCTTCCCTTGATGCCTTTCCCTCCACAGAAGTAGTATTTTACTCCATAAACAGCTCTTGCAAAATGCCAAAGGAACATTTTTTCTAGCTCTCTGCCATACAAAGGCTCTGTAATCATACTCCAGATCTGTTGTAACAGAATAGGAGTCCTTCTCCCTTTTCATCCCCATGGCCTTAAAACTGCCAACCCAGATTAATATTGCAGTGCAGCAGTGTTCCCAGGCCTCCTATAATGCAGAAGACTTGAGAGTTCAGAGCTCAGGAGTCCTACAAGTTACATGTTTGTAAAGGAACCTTACTTCTAAAAGGTACAAAGCCCATTTAATGGAATTCTGAACAGAAAATTCCATATTCCAGCTACCTTTCAGAGAAGCATGACTTCCTCAGTGAACTATTACTGGTCAGTACTATATCACTGCTTTCATTATTTAACTGTGCTTCTAAAATTCCAGTGTTTTTGAAATGAACGTATGATGGTTTTTTGATGATTGGTCAGTGGGAAAGAGTATAGAGAAAATGGGGGCTGTAGTTTAGACTGTTGACATCATCTGTATTTCTTTAGCAGCCCAAGTTGGGTTATCACTTACTGTCTGTCCTTGCCTTGAACCAGAAGGAATTGTTACAATACAACTGTCCAAATTATTAAAACTTAGTGAAAGACGCACACACAGAACTTTTAAATTCAAGTGTTTCACGGTCTGATTCTTAAAAATGTACAAGTACTTCCCTTAGGGGTCTATCTGTAAAAACACCATTACTAGTACAACATAGATGGAAAATAAATTATCCTCTGGGTTTCAGAACTCTTAGCAAGCGTTCATCAGCTTATGAAGGTGAAAAATCAGATTTTAAGGTTTTTTTTTCACTTTTAGCAACAGTGACTATCAACTGTCTTAAACCTAAACTCCAAGAACACAGGATTCTAAAACTATTAGAATGATACTATTTAGTCACAGACCTAAAAGCACAGAGTAAAAATGGGTAAGCAGAACTTTCTTTATTTCCAGACTGAGAAATTCAAAGGTTGAAGGACAGGACCAGGGTTACCTGGGAAGCACGTCCTTTCAAAAAATTACCCCAGAAAGATATCCAAATTTTAGTTTTGCATTTCTTCTGGTGTTACTCCTTTTTAGAGCTGTGCTTAGATAAACGGGAGCTAAATTATCACTTTAGATTTAAAAAAAATCAAGCTAAGAAATAAATATGGCTTAAAAGAGTGGTATATATTAATCATGTGAGTGATAGCAATGAGGAACTGTGCTTTTCCTGTATCTTTTTCATTAAATTAAACAATTAATGTTGTGATTAGCATTTTCAAGTCAAATTGAAATCCCTCTACCATAGAATCATAAAATTGTAGAATCATTTAGGTTGGAAAGGACCTTTAAGATTATCGAGTCCAACTTTTAATCCATCCATAATACTCAAACCATGTAGCTTTGTTAGAAGTTCCCAGAACAAATACCAACACTTTATTAATTGCACAGGCAGGAAACAGTAAAGTTACTTGAAAGTGGCTGTTAGGATTTTGTGACTGTACATAGATCTTGCAAAATGTTATTGGTAATATGCATCCTGTACCCCACCTAAACACTGCGAGAATAGCATGGTCATTGTTACGCTTTATAGCTGTTGTGGAAAATGTCTTAACCTGCATTCATGATGATAGTGCCCATCCTACTCCCATGCCTTTTTATACAGTTGTGGTAAGATAGTTATGAAATCCTTTTGTCAGTCATGTTCCAGCTAACTTACCTATGTATAGAATTTATATATTAAGCCCCCCTAATTTATACTGTGTTTTAACAGTTTGCCTGAACTGTCTATGGTTTCTAAATTTTGTAATGTGAGTGTCAAATAAGAATAATAATTAAACAAAAAAAAAGCTCAGCTGTGTGGATTTTTTTCTTTGGTTTTATATGCAGTAAAGATTTCAACAACTGCAAATCTACAGGATAGGCTGTGAAGAAACTCATATTGCTTTGAAACTCCAAAAATACAAAGATGTCCCTGACTCTGCACAAAAAATCATGAATATGTGTGTAGGCAGAAAACTGTGGTTTCTGCTCTTTCTCATTTCCACTTTACTGCTTCTCTCTTCATCCTCACACATTCAGAACATTGCACTGCATGTGCACTGGAAGGAAAGGAGGCAGATTCACAGTTCCCATAATAAAATATTTTCCCAAATAGGAGTTGTAGAATGGAAACTTCATAATAATAGGAGGAAAAAGCTGAGAATGGATCTGAGTATTTTTAGTTTGTTTCTACAAAACTCCATGGTACAACTGATGTTTAAATGTGTTCTTTTAATATTTGTATTGCTGATGGCAATACAAATACTAAAGTGAGAGGTACTACTGAGCTGAGGGACCCATTTCAGTAACAATGTACAGTAAGAGATGTCCTTGGTTCAAGAAGCCTAAAATTCTTTTAAATAAAGAAGAAAGAGGCTCAGAGGTGAAACTTGCGTAGACATAAGTGGTGGAGTTTCCTTGATGTAACATTTGGCACCTGCACCGCATTGCTTCTGTGAGTGTGTAACTGCTGTTCAGCACAGCTGGTCCTGCCTGTTGTCACCAAGGGAGAACTGCCCGATGTGAGCGGTGTCACTGACTGAAAGCCTGCGGAAGTGGGACATGCAACCTCCTTTCTCAGCACAGTGTTCTTACGCACGGTGCCAGAGCTCTTGCCAAAAGAACTGTTGAGTCATCTGGCTGAATTTCCTGTAAACTGTGGCTTATTCAGGCTTCCCTGGTCAATCCCCCAATTCCTTATTAGACTAAACCATGTCAATCCTCAGGAGGCCCAGTTGTGCCACAGAGAGTGAGAAAAGTCCAAGTTTCAACCATCCCTGTGAGCCTTTCAATTAAAGGGAGTGGATCAGCTCAGCTCAGCCCAAGGTAATCCCAGCTGGCCCGTGTATCACCTAAGTGAAACCCAGTCTGCCCACTGCAGGGAACACTCCTTGCCCCTGGTGACCTGCCAGCCCTGTTCAGGGCACGGTGTCCCCGGTGTCCCCGTTGCCCTCAGTACAACAGGAACCCACTGAGGGCAGCAGAGGCCGTTCCAGGCTGCCACTGGACACAGCTCAGAAAGAACCATCATATTACCTGGCCACAACTCATCCCCACTGCACACAGGAATGAACACAAGTCCCCCACGCTCAGACAAAGCTTCTGGGTCACTGCTTTTCTAAGAAAAATTCTAGTAACTCTTTAACAGGGAAACTGTCTCTAAGCCATAACCACACCTTGTTCTTTTTCACCTGGCTGAATATTTGCATTTTTTCTATTCTACTGCATAATCTGAAAATAATAAAAAAAGTCTATTTTAAAATTTTTCTTTATAAAAATAAACTCTCATGGAATGGAAATACAACTGCCAGTGGGTTCTCGCTTTTCCTTTCTGCTGATCCACACATCCAAGCTCCTATTATCTCTTTGAATTTACATATGCCACAACAATCTGGGACACTGGCTCCCTTGATCAGTAGTTATAGTGATTTGTGAAATGAATAATATATTTTGCCTGATATATCTTAGAAATTCTCCTGATGGTTTTTCCATCCCCATTCAATTCAGTCCCTTACAAGGAGACAGTATTGTCATTACTCTGTCCCTGAGCTCCCAAGCAAAGATACAGCTGCTCCCACATGGTGGAGGGAACCTAAGAAAATCTGTCACTAAATAATCAAACCATGGAACTGTAGAAATCCATAAACAACTAAAGGCAAAGCAAAACTGCTAATCAGCCACCCTCTGACAGTAAGCAGTGGGAGGAAAAATAAAACCAATACATCTGTAACTAAGAGAAAGCAAGCACAGCACTGGAAGCACTGAAAGCCGGGAATTTTGGCTCTGCCTGAGTTTTTCTGAGGCTTTGGGCAAGGCAGATGACCCTTGCTTTAAATTTTGTATCCAAACAATCAGAAAACTAGGTAATATCTGTATCTCCTGAAGAGCTGCTGCAAGGATGGATCACCTCCTGTGGTAAGGCACTCGAAAGAGGAACCTTACAAAACTGCATTTTGAAGCAAATGGTTTGAATGTATCTTTTCCTACACTCACAGATGTGTCCCAGAGCACAGTAACACTGAACTGTAAGGTACTCTGCTGTACAAAGCAATCTAAGACATAGTTGCATTGTGTGTTACTCACTCCACAAGCTGTGCATACATTTGGCATTGCAAGTCTAACTAAAGAAGGATATATCTCACAAAAACAAAAGTAAATACCATAAGGGCTGACAGCGGAAGTAGCTGTAACTACACTCAAATGAATTTCCTGAGTTTTGTAAAGACTAGATTTCTCTAGTTTGATTCCTCAGTGTTCTTCACCTCCTTCCTGACTTAAAAATGGCCATTTCTAGGGGGACTGTCACTTTGTGATACATAACCTGGTCATGGCCAGCAAATTCTCCTGACTTTATCCTTCTCTGAGACATCACTTAAATTCCAGCTGACATTCCTCCACTGCTGTGTCTCCACTGCCACCTCCTGAACAGGAAGGAAAATCAACTGCTTCCAATTCTGCTTTTCTTTTGAATGTCTGCAGAGGTGGTTTTGAAAGTGCTTTGTTCAGCACACAGAGCAGGAGCTGAAACCGCTTTGCAATCTGTCTAGAGAGGCTATGTTCTATAAAATCCATTGTAAGGCTTTTGCCTCAGAGGGAAATTTCTTTATGTATGTTTGATATGAAAGTGGTACAACCTTTATACACTGCTTTTCTTCTTCAAAAAGGTCCAATTATTAACTTCTGATAGGTTTATTCCTCTTTCAGCTGTCAGCTGAAAGCCTCTGACTGGAACCATTAAATTTTTACAGCTCCCATTCATTGTGTTTTTATAATGTACAATAGTTATTTCTACCTTTTCTATTCCAAGCTGAAGATCCTTACTCCTAACAGGAGAGAACCAATATTTTCCTGCTTCCAAAGGTAGTCAGTTCTGTGGCTCTCTTCTGCATTAATTTCCTTTTTTCCCATTAAATGTGATTTCCCAAAATTGTCCCTGAACTGCTATACCCTGTTAGAGGTCCTGTCATCCATTAAATCTTCTCTTTATAAGGGGAGAGGAAAATAGCAAAGGTAAAACCCAGTAAAACCTAGAAGAAGCAGCCAGGCAAGAAAAGTAGATAGCGTGATCCTGTCACATCCCATCTGCTCTGCCCTGCCAGGAATACCAGCCACTGGTTTGTTATCAGCCTTCCAGCAAGGAACTTTCCATACAATCCAGATGGTCTTCCTAGACACACCTCTTGGAACAAGAAATTAGTGAAAAACTGTAATCATGTGGTACAGTTGGCTAATGTCAGGTACATGAATATTTTCTGCCTCCTCACTTGTGCATGTTCACTCTCTGTAAATGTAATTTTATGCTTCTTTTTTTCTGCTGCTTGCAGTCTGAGACAATTCCTCAGACAGTATCAGTGGATGGTGGGGAAACTCATAGCACTTGACAGATATTAGTAATTTTTTTTATAAATAATAACCAATCATTTAGGTGCTAAATGAGAAACAGTGAAGCACTGACACCAAAGCCCTATTTGGCATTAACAGATTTGGTATACAACACGAATTATGAGGTGAAAAGGTTTTTAAAAACACAGGGCACAACAAAAAGGTGTCTACGCTCCATATCTTAATTTCTCTTCTTAAAAAAAAAACAAAACAAGAAGAGGGACAGGATTTCCACTCTAGTGCAAACCATGTTTAAATGGTTATCTTAAGCTTGTTGGCAAACAAATTTTAATGAAAATTTTAAAACCACAAATGCAAAAGTATGTCCTCATTTTAGAACAATTTACTAATGTTATTGGGGACTGACATTAAAAAGACAACAGCACCCACTAAATTGAAAGTACATTACACCTTAGCTGTTCTGGATTTTGCTTCACCTGCAAAATCTCACTGTATTAGAGGTAAAACTTGATGACATTATTCTGGGAAAGAGTCACTGAGTTCAGGAGTTTTTCAATTTACACATTAACCTTCACAGATTGTGATTTTTCCCCAGATAAAACATTGTGAGCTACTAAATCTGAAGCTTGTGTTTCAGTTCCACTTTTCCCTACTTTGGCGTTTGCTATTCTTTACTTCGTAACAAGCTCTTTGGGCTTTTTAAATTCTGCCTGAATGGTAGCTGGAGGAGTTGGTGATAACAAGTTTCCCCTGCGCAGTCCAGCATTCACCCCGCAGTAGTTCAGGCCTGGTACACGGGGTTTTACCTCTGCCAGGACGTGACTCAGCTGGATGCGCCATCCCACACATGCTACGGAATGAATCAGGAACCGCACAGCAATCCATGAAATTGCACACGGCGGAGGGGGCAGTTCCAAGTTGCAGACTCTGTCAGGTAAAATATTGTATTGGGTTTTTACCGTGAGCATCACACAGGAACAGCTCGCACACAGAGCTGTGAGCCTGAAGCCAGGCCTAACTGTGGAATCAACCCGCGCACCAAACTGCTTAAGCGCTACGTTTGGCGAGTTCATTAGAAGGAAATAACTGACGGTTGGGACTAGTTGGTGATTTCTGCACTGCTACAGGCGTTTGATGAGGCACCAGAGGAGGGCAGGCCCGCAGCTCGGGGGTGGCCTCTGAACTCGCCCTCGCCGCTTGAACCCCTTAACGGAGTTGGTTCACAAAGCCGTGAAGGATTTCGGTAAAGCCGATGCCCAGGATGTGGGGTGGGACGGGGTGGGACGGGACGAGCACACACCACCCCGCACCCGTCAGATCAACCGCCATGGCGCCGGCACCGCCTCAGGACCGGGGCGTCGGGGGCGGGGCCTCTCCTCGCGGGTTCCCGCCCTGCCGGTCCCTAGGCTGTGCGTCTGACGTCACGGCGCACAGACGCCGCGAGAACGACGGAGAAGGGGGAAGCAGCTTCTCTGCGCTCGCCGCCGCCATTTTGTCTGTGCGCGCAGGGCGGACACGGAGCTCGCTCGCTTTCTGTTCCAGTTGTAAGTGGTGAGGGCGGCTCTTCTTCGTTCTCTTTTCACCTTCGCTTTTTTTCCTAACTCCTTTCTGTTTCCAGGGGGGATGAAGCAGCAGAGAAACGGAGGGGACACAGGGCGGCAGGGGTGGGGCAGCGGCTTGCCTTGTCTCCGCGGCGCGGGGCGTATCAAGCGCTGCTTCAGGAGATCTTGAGGGTGGAAGAGGATTATGGGCACAGGAGCTTTTCGGGGTCTCTGCGGGGGTGCGGAGGGCTGGGGCGGGCGGAGCTGAGCTCATCCGGCTCGGCCGTGCCTGGCGCCCGCCCAGGTGGCAGCGGGGACCGGCCCTTCCTCCCCCGCCGGCCCTGGAGGCCTCCCGGGGGAACGTGGTGTGGAAATGGGCTCGGTGCCCCTGGATTGGGGTGGCGGGTGTCTGCTCCGGGACCTGCGGTGTCGGACTTTGGCCATCCCGAAGGAGTAAGCCTTTGACCTCCTCCGCCTGCCAAGTTTTTGAGGAGAGGCATTTAGAAATTGCTGTGTAGGCAGCTTACGGCAGGGCTTTCGTGGCCCTTATGTGTATGGATCTGTTCAAAAGGGGAATGGCTCCTGCTTGAGGAACCTTATGGTAAAATGTGGGAGTGAAAACTGCCTGTGATATGGATTAGTTCCACATGCTACAGGAATGCATATGTTCGTGGCAGCTGTCAGTATTACATAAGTTAAGTTCTTCAGCGCATGAAATCAGAGGGAGAGCACAGTAGTCAAAAATCTTAAAGTGATTCCTACCTTAACATGGACTCAGACCGATTCTAGCCATTTTTTCCTCATTTAAATTTACTTGGCTCCTTTGGGGACAGAATTTGCAATTTTTATCTTAATTTCACTAACGGTATGGGCATTTGATTGTAGCTCAGAAGCAGTTAGTCTTCAACAAAGCATTTTCTCCAGTTTCCTGTGTCAAATATCCATCCTTCTGCCCCCAAGCCCTACTCTGCAGGACAGTTTAATGGTGATTTTATTTAGATAATTGTTCATTACAGAGCCTTAGTGCAGCCTGCCTTCTGCCAAGTGGGGAAAGAAAAAAAAAAATCCCAAGCAACCATAAGTAGAATTTTCAGTTCACCTGTAACTTGAGTATGTGTGTGGAGCTCTGCACCTCAAGAGTAAGTGAAACATGAGTGTGCTTTAGAACTTGAGTTATGTAAGGTGAAAAGAGAGGAAAATGGCTTTGGAGCTGTGTAAGAAGAGAGGAAATAAAAGCACGTAAATGAAACACCAAGTCAGTTTTAATTTTTCAGGTGTTTTTGTTTGTCGATTTGCTACATTAGTATTTTTATTTTTTATTAGAATCTCACAAGTGAATAAGATTTTGTGAATCGTGACTTGCCTGAAATGTATACAGGGCACTTAATTTACACAGTTTGTCACTCTTTTTTGTCACAGTTTTCACAGTTGTATGTTTAAAAACAGTTTCTTTAAAAAATATTGTTGCAGGTGTCTGTAGGGTTTTTTTGGCTTTTTTTTAAATTACCAGTCTCTCGCAGATCTTCTGAAAGTATCAGAAAAACTGTTTTTTCAGAATAGCCTTGTCATTTGCATGTTCTAGGAGTTTCCATCTTAAAGCCTTCTCTTTGTATAGAGGCATTGTTCTCTGTAAATTTACACAGATTTGCACAATTTACACATGATTTACAGCCATGATTTTTCTACTCTATTGCTGCCATTGTCTCTAAACTACTGTTCTCACTGTCACTACTTGCTACAGAAACTTTTTATTACCTTGTATGAATTCATTCTTTGGAATATTCTGGAATAGATATAGAAAGTTATTCTTACTTTAAAAAAAAATCCTGCCGCAGATGAGTAAACAAATAACAGTTGGTTTTGTTATACCCTTTAATTCTACAGCCGTGTTTTACTTTGCCTTTTTTTTTTTTTTTTCAGTTGTGCATGTACCTGTTTGAACAAAGAATTCCTGCACCTAACATCCAGCAACAGAAGCTGGTGGGTTTTGTCTTTGGTAAATCAGCTGAACTATAGAACACCCACAGTCCTGCATGCTAATAGGGTGCAAAAGTTGTGCCTTGGCTCCAGGTGCTCCAAAGTTGTGTTAAACCATCAGAGTTCACAGTTGTTGTTGCTGGAAGTGACTGTTTCCTGGTGTTCTGTAAATAGTTTGGTGAGAGAAGTTTTTAGACTCATTGTACATACCTGATTTTCATGTAGTAACTTTACAGTAGGAAGACCTAAATCCAGGTTTTCTTGTTAGAGGATGTTTGGAGAGGAAGGTTTCTTCCAATAAAAGGCTCTATGAGGAAACTATTCTGTTTAGTCACTTGAGAGTTTATTTAAAACAGGCTTTAATGACATGTTTGAAGCTATTAAATGGAGATGAGTTGGCCTATTTAATCTTGATTTGTGTTTCATAACAGCGTTAGTGTTGGGATGAGGGAGCTGTGTCTGCTTGCCAAACAGAAATAATGGGGAGTGGGAGCTGAGGAAAAATGGGTCTTTTTAGTTCTGTTATACTTGACCAAACTGCCATTGTTAACTTGCACCTACATGTGTGTTTGTTGATTTTCTTTTAATTATTGTTATTATTATTATTATTATTATTATATTTTCCAGTGGGAGATGAGGCATTCAAAGCAATCTCATTGTCCTGAGTGGGATGACAGAAGGAGCTGGGATCAAAGGAAGCACAGTAGCAGCCGCAAACGGAGAAAGAGGTCCCACAGCAGTGGCCAAGAGAGCAAGCACTATAAACCCAGTCGCATTTCAGAAAGGTATAAGACTCTGAACTGAGTAGTGCAAATGTTTCTTACCATGTCTAAAGTAAATGTGTTTTTGGGGTAGGAGTTTTTCAATGCCCAGAGTTGTCAGTTCCTTATGGTTTGGCTCACTTAAAACAAGCCTAATAGGTAGTTGTTAACACAGCACCTGAACCATTAAATAGAAATTCTTCAATGAAAACAAGTAAATGTTACTAGTTTGTCTCAGTGGTGTCAGTTAAATATTGGTATAATAATACAATCAATATTAAATTTCAAGTAAAAAGAATGCCTTTTGATTTAATGTGAACAAAACGAGGAGGTTTGTTTAATCATTTAATACAATGGTAAGTATGAATTCCTCTTACTTATCCGGAAGTGGTTTGTGTTTTCTCCCCCACTGCTTTCACTGGAAAGATGTATTTTTCTGTTTTGTTCTGAATTTTTTTTCCCTTGAGAAGATCCAATGGAATTCTTTTAAGAGCTCATACTCATGCTTATAAAATGCTGGAAGGGAGTAGGTGTACAGCAGTAAGGGAACTCTGTGCCTCAGCAGCTTTCTTAATGGTCTGTCTTCTGTGCAAAAGGTCCTTGTTCCAGATAATCTGTGAGTTTTTAATGTTCGTTGCAGAGCACTTAGAACGATGCTACTTCTCTCAGTCTCTAGGTTTTATTTAACACCTGGAGCTTTGAAAGCATAGAAGGGATGATTTCTGTACTGAAAGTGGTTTATCATGTGTCTTTTAAGGTTGTAATGAAGTTGCTCAGTATATTTTAGGAAGTGTTTCTCCTTTTTAAGTCTGAGTTTCTTACTATGCAAACTGTGGACAGGTCGTACATTGTTCGTGTGGATGGCTGCCATGTATTTGAGACTGACAGTGTTGTTAAATTCCTAATAAAGTAACATCAAAAGCTCCACTGTTTGTGGGGAGGGATTCAATTAAAAAACATTTTTGCTGTAAAGACAGATACTGTGTAACTCAGCTCAGGTCACTTATCTTGTTGGAACCTCAAGTTTTTGAAGTGGAGAACATTCACTTAAAATATATTTTCAGTCATTATTTGGACGATAGAGCCATAAATGAAAGAGACCATCATGACCGGAGATATGTTGAGGAATACAGAAATGACTTCTGTGAAGTGTATGACCACAGGCATTATCACAGAGACTATGAAAAGAGTCACCATCATCACTATAGCAAATCCTCTGGTCGGAGCAGGAAAAGTAGTCATAAAAGGAAGCATAAGAGACATCATTGCTCCAGTCACCAATCGCATTCGGTATGAGTAATTTTTAACTTTATTATTAATGAATTAGTGGTAATAGACTTCTTAATGAGTGCTAGAGCTGCAATTCCTGATCCACGGTACTTTAAGAACTACATTATTAAAAAGGATTTTTGTTTATTTGAGTCCATTTGTGGAGCATGTGAATATGTTGTTAATTTAGATTCTTGGATCAGTGTTGGGTGGGGGGTGGGATTATCATCAGTACTAGTTGTACACTGGGAATGTAGGAGGTTGGTAGTCAAAATCACTGGGATTGATCTGAAAAATGTTGTCTTGAAATTGAAGACAGGTAGCTATCCTGTTTTAAAGTACAGTTGTCACTTAGCTTTGCAGCATAGTGAACTATGTTTTTTCAGGTAGATTGTGGATGCCATCCATCCTATTGCTAAAAGTAATTGAGATGACATGCCTTTTTAACATGAATTGAAAGTATGAATGTGCATGTCTGGTAAATTGATACGAACAATTCTACACCTAATTCCAGAGGCTTTGATAAGCCCTGTGCCTAGCTAATGGCACCTAATGTCTTAGTGAGATGGGATAAGTTTGCTGCTTGCCTTTTGAAGGTGTGCTCCCTGAATTTCTCATTATTGTTGTGATGCCCACTGATGCATCTACAGCTCCAGGTGTTTTATACCACTTTTCTGCAGTAGAAACAGCAAGTGTATTAGATTATATAATGCAAATTAAGGACTTCAGAGTAGCTTTTCTTCTCTCTCTAAACATGGGGGAAGTAAAAGTGTTTACATGAGTGGATGTTTTAAGAACAGAAACATTTCACCTGACTGAGAGCTTAGGTATGTAAGTAAATGCTGTTATTTGCTAGCAAAGTATTAGAAATAGCAGTGTTGCAGTCTTAATCTGTCTTCAATTAAGCCACTGTTTGAGAGACAAAATTGTGTTGTTTTTTTTCTGTTGCTTGTATCACTTTAAGTATTTATCTGAAAATCTGTTCCTTGCCATGTTTTTCTTCTGTAACATAAACTGTGCCCTGTGAATTTCTGGGGACTGAATTTGAAATTGCTCCTGCCAACTGTTCGTGGCCTGGTGTGTAACTGAATGCCTGAATATCTCCCCGCTGAATGAATTGCGTATTCTGCCCTGAATTCACTCTGATATATTGATTGGCTGGACGATCTTGGTGCCGTTTCCAGAAGAGTCACCGAAGGAAAAGATCCAGGAGTGTAGAGGATGATGAGGAGGGTCACCTGATCTGTGAAAGTGGAGACGTTCTAAGAGCAAGATGTATAGAATATTTTTCAACACTTTTAAAAAACTTTTCAGAAAAAAATCTGTTTAGAATAGTATGTCAGAGGAGGGGGGCTAAAGAAATCTCATTGCTCTTTTTGTTCTGTTTTTTTTTGTGCTTTTTTGTTTTTTTGCATATCTTCTTTTCTGTAGAATTTAAATACTGTGTTCAAAAAGTTCCAATTAGTATATGAGATTAGAACAAGAGATAGTTTTTTGGCTAACTGTTTTCATGACTCCTGTCCAATAAAATAATGCATTCTGATGCTGAAATTTAAAGTAATTATGCTTTTGTAATGGCACATTTTTAAATCTACATTACTATGTTCATTCTCCTTTAAGTAGTTGTATAATTCTAACTTATCTTTGTTCTTTTTAGATGAAATTGTTGCGACTTTAGGAGAAGGAGCTTTTGGAAAAGTAGTGGAGTGCATAGATCATGATATGTAAGTGTTGGGTTATCTGTATCAGTGGATCTCATGATAAAAGATACTTATATCAGAAATTAAAGCTCAAGGACATTTTATTTTAAAAAAAGTTGCCATTTTAATGCCCTTTTTAATGATTGAGATCTCTGGTTTGTTTCATTGCATTTTTCTGTTTCTCTCAAGTGCTGCTGCTGTAACTGGACAATGTGAGAGCAGCTAAAGAGTGCAGAATTAGTTTGGGAGGCTTAGAAGATGATGCAGTGAGATACCGAGAAAGCAGTTTTGGTTCTTAGTGAAAGCAGTTTCTGGAAAGCAGTTGCTTGGAATTGGTTGAGCTCTAAAGTGCTTTCCTCAGTTCTCATAATCAAAATTATCCTTTAAAGTTTTTTTGAATCAACAGTAATCTAGTATCCAGTACTTTTTTAATGGAATGATTACTTCCATGTGGTGGCATGTCTGGTGGAGGAGACGAAATTTACTGTATTTCCACTACTTCAGTATGTTCTAACAGTTGTTAGAACTCAGACTATTTTAACTGTATGTTTTATATCAGCAGGTCTGTGACATGGTTTTAGTACATTTTCCTCTACCTTTGTTTTGTTTGTTCTGTCATTTCATAAGTTAAGTCTGTTCTGGAGTTTGAGATCATGTTGTGAGGGCAGAGAGTGCTCTGAAGTTGTTAGAATTAAAAGAACTCTACAGAGACAAAAATTGTGTAAGAGCGAATGTGACAGAAGGAACTGTTTGTGTTCCATTTAAGTAACAGCCTTACAGTCTGAATGCATGCAGATATTCAGTGCAGAGCAGTTTTCACTGGTGTAAAATGCTCATAATCCGAACTTCAGAAATTACTCAATTCCCCTGATTCCATAAGAACACTGGAAAAGAGCCAGGACAAGTTGTGCAAGTTGCGGGGCAAAAAAAAATCTAATTTTTGCAGTATTTTTATTCAAATGAGAGCTTTGTTAATTTTTTAATCATTCTGGTGGCAGATTCACAATGTTTATTCTACTTTAGATGAGATAATAACACTGAGAAGTCGTTAATGAAGGATATACTATAAGTATTTGAGAAAGGAAAGATCAGGATTACTTCTTTTTTTATAAAAACTGTTCTGGTTGAGTGCAGCATGCTTAAATCAAATTCCCCTAATCCACCTCATAATTATCCATGACCTTTAATCTTCCTGTGTTTCTTTTATTAATCAAGCTGCTTTGGGGTTCTGGGTATTTAACAATAATTGATCCAGTTTGCTATTCTTTACTTTCTTTTCAAGGAGAGGAATGCATGTAGCAGTTAAAATAGTGAAAAATGTTGGTCGATACCGGGAGGCAGCCCGTTCAGAAATACAGGTGTTGGAACACTTGAACAACATGGATCCAAGCAGCAATTTGTAAGTACGAAATTTGAGTAGTCAGCATACCAAGGATTTGAGGAAAGTAATTATTCAATAGATTTTCATTTGTTTTCTTTTTTTTTGTTTTCCGTTTTAAGCCGCTGTGTCCAGATGCTGGAGTGGTTTGATCACCATGGCCATGTTTGTATTGTTTTTGAGCTACTGGGACTTAGTACTTATGACTTTATTAAGGAAAACAGCTTTCTGCCATTTCATATTAACGACATTAGGAACATGGCCTATCAGATTTGCCAGTCTATAAACTGTAAGTAAATGTCAATACTGCTTTCAAATATATGGTTGTGTTCTTGTTTTTCCTGTAGGAATTTTATGTGTAAATTATGGAATACTGTTCTCTTTTTCCTTGTAGTTCTACACCATAATAAACTAACTCACACGGATTTAAAGCCTGAAAATATCTTGTTTGTGGAGTCTGATTACATAGTGAAGTACAATGCCAAAATGGTAAGTTTGTTCTTTGTTTCTCCCAACTTGAATTGCACTACTTCTGTCTTCATTGGAACATCTCTTAACAAAAAAAAAAGACACATAACAAGTAACTGAAGTTAATGTAAAGTTAACAAAAGAGGAAAAGAACTCTTGTTACTCAGAATGATGTTTACTCAGCTGTTTTGGGTATTGAGATTAAATCACTTTGTTACCTGCTCTTCTTTCTTGGAGCATTGAGATGAATAGGAATTAAAGTATTTGGAGGAAGTGTTTTGTTACACATTTTATGCTAGCTTGTACTTTGAGGATAATGTGATAATGCCTTTTGCCTAAGCATGTTTTTAAAAAGTACTAACAGCATTTTGATTTCTTGCAGAAGCGAGATGAACGCACTTTAAAAAACACAGACATCAAAGTTGTTGATTTTGGAAGTGCAACTTTTGATGATGAGCATCACAGCACATTAGTGTCTACAAGACATTATAGAGCTCCTGAGGTTATTTTAGGTCAGTAAAGACTTTTAAACCTTCTGAAAGTTAGCTGCAGTTCATTCAGATGTCTTTACTTCATAAACTGGAGTAGTTGCTCATGGTTCTGGTAATCAGTCATCTCTCAGATGGTGGTGGTAAAATTCTTAAGAATAAACAGTAAAAGAAATACTGTAAAAACAGAAGTCCAAACGTGGCTTTCGCTCTCTCACCCGAGGGATTGAGGAGGGCATGGGGGGTGAGTTGGGCATCAGTAAATGTGTGGAAACTAGGCACGTGCTTTGTGGGTTACAGATTTTGAGAATATTTTAAAAAGTAAAACAAACTTTGCCTATTTTGCAGCACTGGGATGGTCTCAGCCGTGTGATGTGTGGAGTATTGGTTGTATTCTGATTGAGTATTACCTGGGATTTACAGTGTTTCAGGTGTGTATGTAAGCTTAAATAGAATGTGTTTGTTACAGACTGATTTTAATCTTTTCATGACATGCACTTAACTATGTAAAAGGCATAACCTCATAGGCTTTTTAAGGATTATATAGATGAGATTGTAAAGCCAGCAACCATACAGGAGAATGTTACGTCTTGGATATCTTCTTCAGAATATCTAAGATGATCTTTTCTGGCATTTTGAGTGAAGAAGCCTGTCATGATACTGCTGGAATTAAGAATAAAGAAAACACTTGTACAATATTTGGTTCATGAACTGTTGTTCAAGGGTCATCGTAACTGTGGAAAGTGTTGTATAATCTGCATTGCATAATCTGTTTGTAATAATTGAAGGTGGCAATGTTTAAAGATAGTGACAGTGCTCTGGCAAAATCTTGTTTGCAGTTTGAGTGTTGTTACCAAGTGGCTCAGAGGAGAAAAATGTGCTAAGTGCTTTCATTGCTTTTTCCACACAGACTCATGATAGTAAAGAACACCTGGCAATGATGGAAAGAATACTGGGGCCTCTGCCCGCTCACATGATCAAGAAATCCAGGTATGTTCATTATAGAAGTGGTAAGTTGCCTCATACTGTCTATTACAAGAGAAATTGCAAAGTTGCCATTGTAAGCTATGAACTGCTACAGATCAGCAGAGACTCAAGGGCTTTTTATTACCTTCAGTAGTTGACAGTAGTCCTCTTTTCTGATTTTAGTATGAATTGTCAGCCTCTTGAACTGTAACTTGAGTATGAATGTTTCTAAGTCTTTAAAGCTAAGTTTGGTGTGGTCACCAGAACAGTATTAGACATCAGTTTTTCTTTAAACTCTAAATATAAAGAACATGATGTCATCACAATGATTATATTGAGAGGAAGAAGAGAGTCCTTGCTTGCTAATACAGCTGTCATCCTCTTCTACTGCACCTCCATACCCCTCAGACATGTGCTTCAGTGATCTTTCTCTCTTCCTCAAAGATAACTACATGCAGCAGGAGTTTCTCACTTTCGTTGCAAGGAGAAGCAGCTAGTACAGGGTTCTCCCCTGACCCCTCTATGTCTAAAATTAAGAGGTCCTGGGCTTTGATGGTCCATTTTCTTTCTTACATAAGCTGTCCTCTTGCCAGCTGGTGTACATAATTCTGTAACTTATATTACAGTAGAATTCCAGTAATTCTGGGTTGGGTAAGGCATGTTGTTTGTTACAGTTGTCCAGTTTTATAGTGCATTTTGAAAAACAGGAAAAAGCTTGGAAAGCAGCAATTGCAATAGATTCCAGTAATACTCAAAAAGTAAAATGTTACTGTTTCTAATTATTGTGGCAGCACTAATAAAAAAGCAGCAGATCTCTGTGAATAAGTATGCACTAAAAGAAATGCTAGCACCCAAATGAAGAGATACCTGCAGGAACACTTAATGGTGTTTTAAAACTTCTTGGAAAATCATCTACTTGCTGCGTGCACTGACACCATCTTACTGTTATTTCCCTTGGTTTGCAGAAAACATTATTTTCACCATGACCAGTTGGACTGGGATGAGCACAGCTCTGCAGGCCGGTACGTCAGGAGACGCTGTAAGCCTCTAAAGGTAGGAGACAGCATTTTTATTGCTCTGTTAGACTGCAGTTGTGAAAGCTCTCTCTAAAATACCTCCTGCTTTTTTCTTTCAGGAATTCATGCATTGCCAAGACACAGATCATCAAAGTCTGTTTGACCTTGTTCGCAGAATGCTGGAATATGACCCAGCCAAAAGAATTACTCTTGATGAAGCCTTGCAGCACCCTTTTTTTGATCCATTAAATAAATAAATTCAAAGATCTTCTATGCTTCTTCAAGGAGATTTCCTAGACTGTGTCAGTCAGTCAGCAGAGGTTGCATGAAACTTTTGTAAGCTTTAAATTATTTTGTACAGTTAAGTCTGTAAATAATTACATATGTTTTGTATAACTGTTATGTTTACCTTGTTGAGCAGTTGTAGTCTTATGGGTATCAAAGTGAAAAATAAAAGTAATTTTCATTTTTGAAAGCCTGTACCACTCTCCTTTTACAGATGATGCTATTGAACCCTCAGACTGTAGGTGAGGAGTCTGGGCTAGCTTAAGGAGTTCTGGAAACATTCCCCAAAAGTGCTTCCTTTTATTAGTCATGAACAAAAGATCCACCTAGTTATGCTGTATATAACAGCTTGGTGGCATTCTGAAACATGGTTGGAAAGAGTGTATATCCTTAGTAGGTAGCTTTTGTGGGTCACCTTTTTCCCAGATTTTCTGTTAAACAGGGTGCATTGCTCCCCAGTCAGCTAATTAGCCTTTGGAACCTTGTCTAATGCTTTCAGTGTTAAATATTCATAGTTAATCTTTTTAGTTAAGGTCTGAAAAGTAACATTTCCTACTTTCAATATTGTTTCTAGTCATTAAAGATAAACATTTTCGTGATAAGTTTTAAGAAAGACTACTGCTATGCTACACAGAAACATGGCGTGCCACAGAATTGTGTCATATTTAAGCTCTTGCAGTAATGAGTTTATTCTGAAGTCTTCAATGCGTATTTCTGTGGAGGTTGATTTGTGGTTACTGGTAAATGAAGTGACCTTGGGAACTGCAAAATGCTGGCATTGAGACTATACAGGGTGGAAGTGAGTGGGTTCTTAGGTGTGACTCCTGAACTCAGGTACTGGGCTGAGAAGGAGACGGTACAACTTTCCAAGACCCATTCATGTACTTTGGTAGTTGCTGGGTTTCCATGTCTAAGCTGATGGTTTTTTGTTCTTTCTTCAACTCTCCTAATCCATTTGACACTGTATGGGTGACTTGCGGAGTAGTAGGAAGGGAGCCTTCCATGGAAGGGTTCTGGCTGCAGTAAGCAGGTTTTGGCCATTTATTTCAGTCTTGACTTTACTGCACAAGCCTTTCGACAAAGGAAACGAAATTGTTTCAGCTCCACAGGAGCCTGACTTCAGGTTTTGTGCTTGCTGAGTTTAGTCCTAATGCACAGTTAGATTTTAAACTGATGTCCTTGTTCCACTGCTGGGGAGGAGGCTGCATTTGCAAGAGGCTCCAGACGTGCATATCTCTGAGCTGGGGGTAGAATAGAGCTGGGACAGGCTTTGAAAGCTTATCTTCTGTTACCAGTGCCACCGCCTGGGCTTGGTTACAGCTCATCATAGCCACCTCCTTTCCTTGGATGTTGGTGTTGATGACATTGTTTCTGCTCTGCATGACAGAAAATGTAACAGTCTGTGCCATGCAGGTCAGCTCGGTAGGGCTAAGCAGGACAAGAGTAAATTCCTTTCCTTCCCACAGTGCTTTCCATCCCACAGCTTCAGAGGCAAAGCAAGGACTTGGCTGAGTGTATCAGCTAAGCAATGCAAATCAAAGGCAGATGGGAGGAGAAAAGTTTATATGCTGCTATAACAATAAAACTGTAACCATAAAACAGTTCTATCAAAATTAGGGAAAGATGGTGTGCTCTTGCTTACAGAGTGCTTGTAGCTGTTGATGTAGGTACTGACATCCATTGTGCTTGGTAAAGGAGATACAGTTTAGCCCTATTATAAAGCCATGTTTAAACTGACTTTCCTTCTTCCACTAAATTTAGAAGTACTAACAGGATTAATGTGGCATCTGCAGCAAGGTGCCAAGTGCTTTTGCAGGCCTTACAGCCTCTACACCAGTGCTGGTTTGCAGGCACACGAGCCCAAGGCCCCTGGGCTCCCCAGGGAAGCTGTGTGGGGCTCTGAGCCCCCCTGGGGCAGGGGGCCTGGTGCTGCAGGGCTGCCCTCAGTGCTTGTCTTTAGTTGGGGATGGATTTTTATGTGCACACACCACCACCCCCCACTGTCATCTTCATACTTGAAGTTTGTAATCTACATGTTTGGATCAAGCTATAGCTGTTAAATAAATAGAAGAGCGTTCACATCTATTTCTGCACTTCAGATTTTCAGCTATTGTACCTTCAAAATACGGTCTGTGACTGGCTCAGCCAGGCAGACCAGACTAACAGTGTGCATTTCCATAATGAGCCAGTCACACTTTTTACTAGACATGGAGGATAAGGCAGAATAAAGCTGTCTTTTAAGTGAACAGACCAGGCTCCATCACTGAAGTTCAAAGAGGGATCCAGGGCTTCAGAAGCTATTCCATGGGAGGGAAGAGTTGAGCTTGGGGCTAAACTGCATGGGAAAGGGGTTTGGACTTCTGGGGCAGGAACTCATCTGCTGCATGAGTGATCAGTCCTGCCTGTTCCTTCAGTGTCTGGATGTCAGAGTTGCCAGGAGGGCTCGGGTCTCCCTCAAAACGATGGCACTGTGCGTGTTCTACCGCTCTCATGGAGCTTGTAAGTGAAGTTTTGGCAAGCTCATACTAAGGAGGGGGGGAAAGGAGGTACAAAAGAGAGTCTCACAGAAATATGGAGTTTTCTTCTTTTTGTCTTCAGGCTCTGTGCAGGAACTGGTTGTCAGCAAATGCTATGGATTTGCCTGGTTTAACTGCTTTGGAAATAGTAGCTACAAGAAACCTGTGTCTATCCACCACGGTCTCCCTGTGCGCATGTGTGTGTTTTATTAACAAACTTAATTAGAATCTGACATTGGTAATGTTACTGACATTGTAGCATTTCCTAACCCTGTCCTAGGCTTCAATCGTCTATTCTAGAAGTAAGATTACTCCTTGAAGGGCAAGTGTCTGTGTCTTGGAGGCAAAGGATACGTTGGAATTTGTACTATGTGCTTAGAATCTAGACAGGCATTAAGTTGCAGGAGGATGTTTTATAGATAAGAGTTGTGATGCTCTGTGTAACAGCAAGAAAAAGGCACGACAGAATAGGTGGAGGCTCGGTGCTTATCTGTGAGTACAGTTTTTTCTCGTTCAAGGGCTCACCGAAGAGTACTTCACCGGGATAACAGTGAGTTACAGTGCGTGGTGGAAAGGTACGGTCTCTTTTCTAAAACAGATCGCGGTCCAGCTGGGCTGGAGAGCAGGAGGTACAAAACTCCGGCCGGTGCCACCTCTCGCGGGTCGCAGTCTCCGGGGGTGCCGGGGCCGGGCGCAGCCGCCGCCCGCCCGCTCTCCCGGCGGG
>VZRQ01003451.1:150167-210592 GCA_013397975.1 Machaerirhynchus nigripectus | reverse complement strand
TGTCACCGGCTTCTCCTACTCCTTGGAAAAACTTCCTCCCTTTTACCGAACTTTCCCCTTTTTGCTGCCGTTTCCATGAATCAGGCGTAGGGCGAGGTGTGGCAGAGCCCACCTTGTTTAGAAGAGAAAATGTCTCAGGTGAAGGGCCGGCAGTCGAAGGTTTGAGGACAAGCGACTTTCCCCCCTTATTCTATTCACTGACACAGGTAACCCGAGTACTTAAATAACTATTTATCTTGGGATTTAATGGACCATAATTTCCTTGTTAGAAATTATGAACATGATCCCCGCTATCTGGACTGTCTGTCACAGGGCATTGTGGTCTGGCAGTGCAGAACTGATTTATGGCAGGCAGAGGAGACCCGCCACTAGTTATTTCACTTTCAGTCCTGGGGTTTTCTGAAATTATTCAATAAATATTTCTGTGCTGAACAATTTCCCGTACTTGGAGAACTATCATCCACACTGATGCCCTTCTCAGTGCCTAACTAAACCAAATCTCTGGGAGAAGTTACACTTTATCCCAGGGTTATCTTTTTCCCGATTGTGGTGTTTAGGTTTGGAGCTTTTTACAGGCAAGGGGGACGTGAAAGGGCTCCATCACTCATAGGAAATGCTTGAAGATCCCACCGTTGGTTTGCTGGATTTGTATAAACAGTAGTTCATAAAGTTCAGCAAGATTCAAAACAGCTTATGGGGCTGTTGAAGGGCACCCCTGAGTGATCAGTTCTGACATCTGGGGAACGTTTTTCACTGGGATTTTATTAATGGACTGACTGGGGTACAAAACATGCATTAAAATCATGACAGCCCCGAAGCCTAAATCATGCAAAAATGTATTTATATGTGGAGCTCTGTGAAAGCTCTGGGGCTGTGAGCAGGGATGGAGGCAGTGCTGGGGGCATGGGGAGACAATTCCTCATGCTGTGTGTTGCTGTTGGAGCAAGGGTGAGGGTACTGCTGGCACCACCACAGCGTGTCCTTTTGCCTGGAAACTTGGTTGCATTGATGTGCCTCGATAAAAGTGAAACGTTAAAATATTTTTGTGAAAACCCTGAATACCAGACCAGGGGGGGTGCCTGTGAGGCATAATCACAGACTCTAGTTAACGTCTTTTCTCCAGGCAGGAATTAGCCTGCCAGTTGTGGCAGTGGTTCTGTTCCAATTACTCCAATAAATGTGCTTAGCAATGGGAATGGTTTCTGTGGCACTGCCTAAGATCATGTGCAACCTCTTGCTGAGATTTAGTTAAGTGCGGAAAGCTTGTTTTGTACTGGGAATGCTCAGATGGAGTTTGTAGAGGGGAAAATAAAGCAAAACCACATAATTGGGTTTCTAATAGAAGAGTGAGCTTGTTGAAACGTTTAGTATGACTGAACTTTTGTCAATACTAAAGCAAATTTTGAATCAAGCAACAAATTCGAGGAATCCATAGTAGTGATTGCTCTACCTATCAATGGTCATTTAAAATGAACCTCTTAATTTATGGTAAGGTTTCAGAGTGTTTCTTGCTCAAACTCTGTTACATAAGACCGCTTGCTTGTCAAGCAACTCCTGCCCTTTCTGTGCTTGAGAGTTTCTGGAGAGCAAGAGAGTATTTCCAGCGTCATGAACATCAACTGATGCCTGGGGTCAGTTTTTTTGTTAAATTCTGTGTTGGTCCTCCTTTGAAGTTTACCACACTATTTCAGAAGTGAAACCAAAGCTCCATACGCTCTCTGTGCATGACCCAGCATCCTTTGTTCTCTGCCACGACCCAAAAAGCTTTACTCCATATACCAGTCGAGGGGTTTGCTGGCATAATTTATGGCAGGGCCGTGTACAGAGAGCAGCAAACACAGAACCAACACACTGGCTCTGTTCCTTTTAGTGCTGTCTAAATGTTTGGCAAGTAAAAGAGGGTAGGAAATAATAAAGGAAGGGTAAATGTGTAGTTAAGGTAATGAAAGCCAATTTGGACAACTAGGATTTAATTTCTGGCTCTATGACAGGCATCTGTGTAACTCTGGAGACATTGATGATTTGACTGTGGCAGGACCTTGCCCTTCCCTTGGCTTGTCCCTTTAGTGGGACGTGCTGCAGGCTCCTGCTTTGATGCCCTCTGAAACATTGCCAACAGCACGGTCCAGACGTGGCAGCATCTCCACTTGCTCTGTGTCAAAAGCCCCAACTCCAAGTGTGTAGTTTTCACGCTGGAGGGAAAATATTAACGGGAGGATTATAGAAACATCCAGTTGTTGTAAACAAAGCTGGACCGTTTTGTTCACAAAGGATTTATTGTCCACGGTGTCCAGATTAATCAGTTTCATGACAAGAGCAATTCAATGGGAGAACAGAGGACTTGCTCCAGGATTCAGATCTCCTCTGCTGTTCCCAGTGATGCCTGCTGAACTAAAAATGTGGGAGAGCTTGTTTTCATTTCCTCAAGCATCTTCATCATCCAAATGACTTTAAAAGTAAACAGATAAAACTTGAGCAACTCTGTAACATTTAGACTGCAGGTGGCTGTCAGAAAAATCTCCTTAGATGTTTTTTTGCCACATTTTCTCAAGGAAAGTGTATGTTTTGCAGAAGGCAGCTGGATCGTTCTGGTATTTATACTTCTCTCAGCACAACTTCTCTGTCAGGTGCTAAGAAAACCGTGTTGATATTTTCAGGACCCCTTAGTGTCACATCCAAGCAGATAGAGGAAGCATAGAATTTCAACAACAGATAAAACTATTTAATCCTCAGAATAAAAAGAAAATAACCTAATTCACAGGTAGCCTAATTCCTGAATAGTCCACAGTGTTCAAATATTTGAACAGGGACTGGGTCATCAGCTGTATAATGTCAAGTATTAGCACCCTAACCTGAATAAGTACTTTGAATTTTCTCTCTTTGAAATGTAGGGACTCCAGTTATCAGATTATTGGTTTGTCTTTTGACAAGTACTTTAGATAGGACAGGGCATTCCTGGAGGACTGAGAGAGTGAAGATTGTGGGTGAAGATGAGCTGTTCCCACCCTTGCTGGGCTGTCCCAGGCAGGGACTATGCCTGAGCTAATGTAACGTACCTGTCATCAGGCTCATTAACTTGGGCTTGGCAGTGTCCTAAATGCAGGCACGAACAGTCTCGTTGGCTTAGGGAGCAGGCAGAGTGTGCTCACATCTGCCTCCAATATGCCACGTAGACACTGCTCTAGTTTTGTGAATTTTTATGTGTTCTAGCTGTCCCGTTGGTGAGTTTTTCACTTTGGAGGTGGAAACACTGGGCTTTGGGTAGGTCTGAGGGTATGTGAGCACTCCAGTCTTGACTGTCTTTCACCTCATCCCTCTCCTAAAGAAACCTCTAATACTCCACAGCGCATGAATTTTAAGCACAAAATCAATCAAATCAGGTCACATCTGAACATGGGACTCGTAAAGCAGCTCAGGATGAATCCTGCCAATGGAGCCTGGCTCAAGGGACTTTGGGATGTGCAGGAGGAGTGTCTGCCTGCTCCATATGAGGGCTGTAGGCTGCCACTTGCTCAGAAACATTTAATATTTATGTGCTACTATAGCATGGGGTATTCCCCAAGGAGGCTGAATGCCACAGGATGAAACCATTACCTCTCCCTGGAAGGAAGCTGGGTGGTTTGGGTGCTGGCATGCATGCACGGTGCGTGTTTAGGTATAATGCACTCTCTAAAGGGCTGTTCTCATTCCCCCTCCGAACAGAAACTCGGTGAAGGACTCGCGAAGCTGCGGACGGCACGAGAGGCCCCGTCAGACTGCGTGTGCCCCCCAGGTAGGTGCCACGGTACCAGCACAGCCAGCGCCACAGCGCCCCGGGGCCGCCTGCGCGCTGCACCCGCGCCACCGAGCTCCTCCCCTCCTGTACTATGTGTTCCCCTTTGTCGATGAAAATGTGTTAAGAAGTGTTTTTCCCGAGCTGAAGCACTCTGCTGTGCTTGAGACTGTTAACTTCTCCCAGTGCCTTGCGTTTGCCTATTTACAGATCAAGGAGTTTGAGGTTTGGACAAAAGCGATGTTTGGCTATAAAAATGAAAGACTGAAGAACTTGACTGGGTTGTGAGCCCCGGGTGTTGGGCCAAAACAATTTAGAAGTAGTAACAGAATCACTGGGGCTTAATGCAAGTGTGATAATTAAAAGCTGCAGCCTCTGCCTTTTCGGGAGGGCAGCGACTTCTTTTGCTGTAGGAAAGCTGTCACCGATTGTTTAAATTTCCTCCCAGAGTTAAATGAACTTCTACAACTGTCAAAACTTCCTGTTCTGCTGTGGAAGTGCAAGCTCCTTGGAAACAATAAACAGCTTAGATTAGTTTGTAAAGGAACCTCATTGATAGAAATGCTCTGTGAAGTGCTCTGCTGTCACACTGAAGGGTGCGAGTGACTTTAAGCTGAGGCACTTTGAGCCTTTGTTTTCTTTTTTTCTTTCCACAAAAGTAGCGAAAGATGGGTGAAAGATGTGCAGTGCTTTGATGCAGGAGGATTCACAGGCGTGTTACAAGGACTTCCAAGCAGCAGAGTTCCATTCTAGTTTTAAAGAAAATGAACAAACCATAAATGCTACATGGGCATGGCAGAATAGGCAAAGGGGCAGGGGTCAATTTTTCCTGTCACCCTGGGTATGAATCCTACCAAAACACACAGTGTTAGTCCATACTCACAAGAGGAAAAAAAAAGACTTTTTTTCCACATAAGATTATGTTTAATCTCAGAAACATTTCACTAATGATGCTCTTAAACATACTCGCTGCTTTTCCAGTGGAAGGCTCCCTGTGTGCCTCACTGCCTGGTAACAAAACCCACCCACTGAGAAACAAATACTGCTTATTTTCAGCTCTTTGCAAGGTGGTCAAATCAGATTTCTCTCTTATGATGCACAGACCCAGCAAGTCCTCTGACCTCACAGGACTCTGGGGCTGCATCTTTCTCTGGTCTGGGCAAACAGGGTGCTACTGGTGTGCTTAAGTGGTCAAGAGGCTTTTCCTTTGCTCTGCGGAAAGCAATTGGGATTGAAGAGGCTTCTTTTGTCCAGGAAAGTCCCAGTTCTGTTCCGGGTCACTGGGTTTGCTGGTCGCTGTGTTTGGGAGATGGGGGGAAGAGAAGGGGAAGGTTTTCCCACGTGCTGGTGAAATTCTCGTTACCTTCATTACTAACGAATGTCAAAGTAATTGGTGAGCCCAGGGAAGGAGAAGTGATTTCCTGGTGGGTAGGAAATGTCCCATCGGTGGCTGCTCCTGGCCACCACTGCAGGGAGCTGAGTGCTGTGCTACGGTGAGGATGTGCTGCTGGACTGTCCTGAAGCCTTTCAGCTGTTTCGGAGCAAATCAAAGACATCTTTAGATGTGTTTCATTTTTTCCCTCTTTCTCCTGAAAAAGGCTGAATTGCCTTCTGCTCTGTAGTTAAAGAGCTTGGTCTGGAAATATCTGAGAGCTTGTGGCCCTCACTGGCATTCGCTGCTGAGCTATGCCAGGTTGCAAACCAACAGCTAAGCTTCAATTTGCCTCTGCACTGAAAAAGCAGCCACGGTGAAAGGAAAATTTCCTTGTGGAGGGGATGGGGAGATGCTGCCAGCCCCACTCCTGCTTCCCACGGGCAGCTCGTGGGTATGCTGAGCACCTGGGCTGGGGGGCTTTCCTCTGCCAATAACCCTGCCAAAGTTAAGAATTCCTTCTTTTGACTGGATTTAAAGCAAGCTGGAGAGCCAAGGATGAGGATGTTCTCTGCATTGTCATGCCAGGGTGATCGTCCCTTGGTGCCTCCTTGGGCAAATGGGACTGGCTGCCCTGCAGACCCACCCGTGGGCAGTGGCAGGAGCAAACATGCTCAGAGCTGGCCCTGCCAGCTGGGCTTGTTTTAAACAAGACCAGTTTTTTTCCTAGAAGTGAGTCTATTTGGGGTTTGTTTGGATTTGATGGGGTGGGGGTTGTTTTTAGGGCACTGTTTTGGCACATTTGACTTGCTACACATTCAAAGCAGTTTGGAACAAGATCACTACGATCCACTTAAAAGTTAAATGAGGGTCAAGTTATTCTGCCTACAGCGAAATCCTAAATCGCTGCTTGTAAAACACGCAAAAACCCCAACCACCCTTCCCTTCCAAAAAAACCCCAACCCAAACTGACCCATTTTGCGCTTTGTGCTCTGCAGGAAGTCACCTGTTTGGCTGTAGGGCACAGCTGGGTTGGCTTCTAGAACGGGACCCTCGGGGCTTTCTGCGGCTGCGGGGCGGCTCGGGGCCGGCGGCCGGCAGAGGGGGCCCGGCCGTTTCGCCGCGGCCGCGCAGAGATCGCCATCGTCAAGAGAAATCATAGAGGGAATCTTTTAAAATCGTCTAGTCCAACTGCCCTGCAGTAAGCGGGGACATCTCCAGCTAGATAAGGTTTCTCGGAGCCCCATTCAACCTGACCTTGCAAGTAATAACAATTTGAAAAAAGAAGATAATTAAAATAATATCTTTTAAAAAGCTTAAAAAATAACTGTTTTGTCTCTAATGCTGAGCATGCTGCAAAACGTTGCCTCTGCAGTTTCTCTGAGCATCTGTGTGCTGCTTTGAGTTGACTTGTTTTGCTTTATTCATTCAACCAAGGCAATGCGGGGGATGATGACAACAACTTTGTGTCACTTTGAGTCCTTTGTGGTTTGGGCATTTTTGTGGCTGAGGGAGAGGAGAGCATCCTTGGGGGGGTTGAGGCAGCTGGACTGAGTGTGGGTCAGGCTCAGGAACGCTGTGACAGGCTGGTGACCCCACTCTGGGGACGAAGGTGGCCTTTGAGTCCCCTCAGCTATTTGGGACGAGGCGGCAGCAGTTGGATGCTGCGGGCGCCGGGCAGGGCCAGGACAGGCTGTCCCCATATGTTGTCTCGCAGGCAAACAGCAGCTTAATACTTGTACTATTGTCATTCCCTAAGCCAAGCCTGTAACACTTTGCAGAGAGGCCCCTCGTCCCCTGTGTTCAGCCTCTTTCTCTGGTGGGATCCTCACAAAGCTGCAGGATGAAGCTCAGCAGGTGCAGGAACACTGGTGTATGTGGCACTGGGGACAGCCTTCAGCTGATGGGCACTGGGAGGTGGGTTGAAGGCCAAACTAAAGCTTCATGCTGGTAAACAATTTGTTTATCCGTTGTGTGGGCTCTGGCTGCCTTCTCATATATATGTTTTTTAAGGATTATTTTTATTTTTCCCAGCTTGTATTTTTAACAGTCTTTTAAAACCTCAGATGCAAAAGGCTCTTATTAAAGGTGGTATTTGCCGTGCCAAAAGTCTTCAAGCTCTGTGAGAACAGGTTCCTTGAGAGCTCAAGGTGCTGGATGCACCATGCTAGAGCCTAAGAGCAAATGTTTCCTTAAATCCAGTAAAGAAAGGCTTAAACCAGCCCCAGTCCACAGAGCATGCCTTGCCCAGCAGCTGGTCCTTGCTGAATTGTGGACTGAGGGTGTGAAAAGCTCCAGCTCTGTTGGCTGCTCTTGCACTGCGTATTTCAATGCATGCATTGTGTTTCCATGTGCCTTTTTATTTAACAGTACCTCTGGAGCCTTAACTCCGAATTTCCTGGCCGCTGGATGATGCATATCCCTGTTTTCATCTCGAATTCACGCTGGGACGGTGTCATACGCTTTTGAACGTATGGATATATTACACAACAGCGTTAAATGTTCAGTGTAGTAATCTGATGTTCCAGCTAATATGTGACAAATATTTCCCAATAATGGCTTGGCAGCAGCAGGAGCACAGTGGTGCTGCAGCCGGCAGGACAGCGGATTGCTCCATTTCTCGGCAATTCAAACCATGTGTACTCGGGGAAGCCGAGCATTTCAAACCCTCCCTACCTCTGCAGACTCAGCAGGTCCAGAGGCTCTCTTGCTTAGATTATTTATATAATTAAATTTTTTTTTGTTATTATTACTTTTTTAATATTTACCCTAACTTTATACCCAGATCAGCATTCTCCAGCTTGCCCTTGGAGGCTGTTGCAGCACTTTTTGTGGTTTCCAGTGACTTGAAATATCTGCCTGATTTTTACTGATGTAAAGGCTGCCTTCAAGTGTCACTCTCTATCTGCCTTCTCCCCGTGTTGTCTCCCCAGGTAATTAGCACAACAGAATTTCCCTAATTGCTGGAGATCAAGGGGGAGAGGGCTCTGCGGGCTTTGTAGTCCTGACAAATGGCAGATGTTTTCCAGGAGGCCAAATGGGATGCACCCAGCTCTGCTAATGCTGGCCCTTTGTTTAGTGCTCTCCCGTGATAGCAGCTCTGTTACTGCCTCTTTGGGATCTGGGTCTGTAGCGGCACATTTCTGAGTCCTTCAGGATAGTTCAATAGATACGGAAGATATCAAATATAAGCAAGTTTGGGTTTTTTTTTTCAATTAGCAGTGATCGCTGCTTTTCTGAGTTGCTTTGTGTCTACTGAGCTTAAACCTCTGAGGAATTCCTTACACTCACCTCAAGATACCCTTTTCTGCCCACTGAAGCCATTAAAACTCACTATTTTTCTGTAATTTCTATTATTTAGAGTGAGACAGGGAGCTTTACAAAATCCTCAAGTTTTAAAATGTCTTCTGAATCCCCCTTTGCCTGAGTTCTCTGTACCCTGCCAGTCACTTCCCTTCAGCAGGGTTTGCTTTCTCCATCTGCCTTTGCCCGCGGGAGGCTGGGACATTGGAATTACGGATTAGTATAAACAGGATTTTTTCGTACTAAACTTACAAATGCAATCATAATTCTCTCCTGCACAGAAAAAGCTGTGCCAGGATTTTAAAAAACAAGCCAGAAGCCAAGTGTTAAAGCATCTAAATAACAAAGAACAACTGGCTGGGAAGGACTTTTGACAAATGGTGCCATTTAAATGCAGGCACTTACTTTCTGTTTCACGTGTTTTCAAATCTTACTCCTTCAAAAATACAATCTGCAGACCTTAGCAACTTTTGGAAAAATGCTCTTTGAGCATAGAAATGACTGCTGGCTACTTTCCATCAGCTCCTTCCTGGCGACCATTCCCCAGTCCCTTTTGGATATTTGTGGAAGGCCCCAAGGACATCTGGAGCTGTGTCTGCACACCACATGTGCAGGAGCTGCCAGTTCCTTCTCCCAGGAGCTACCTGGGATGGGCACAGACACCCTCCATCATCTTACTGGAAGGTGCTGGAAAGCAGGCGCCACAGAGTGGCAGGGCCCCACCTCATCCTTGGGACCTCGAAGCCCTGGCTTCAGGATTCTTTGATGGAAACCTTTAGGTCAGGGGTTGCTTTCTCGAGTGGTTGCAATAGATGGAAATAAATGGAGGAGAGGGAGTCTTGCTTGGTTTGGCGTCTCCTCCCAGCCATGTGCTGTGTGCCGCAGGGTGCCAGCCAGCAGCGGGGAAGGAAAGTCCCGCTGGGAAGAGGAATGATTTTCTCGTGGTCCTGTGGGTTGTTGTGTGTCCAGAGAGAGTTGCTGGAGTGGTGGCAGCAGCCAGGTGTGTAATGGGAGTGTCAGGGGGGCCGTGCTCACAACTTTGGCATGCTCTGCACGCCTGCTGAGGAGCTTGTGGTGGTGGTGGTGGGAGCAGGAGGTGACAGCCAGGTGTGCCACAAAGGGGAGGTCTGAACCTGAGCTCCCCCGTGTGCTGGCATGTGAGGGAGGGCACGTCCTCTGTTCCACACCCGTGCAAACGGCACCCTCCCAGATCAGCTGCTGTGTCAGCCAGCAGTGACATTTAACGTCCTACCGAGGTGACTTTAAGTGCTGGATGTGGTCAGGACTTTCTGAGGCAGGAAATAGCACGGTGCCAGTGTTATTCCCAGAGCTGCCGGCGCCTCTGACACAGAGGCAGAGCATGAGCTAAAAGGCAGTCTGGCCTCAAAACCACTGTCGCAGGGATATGGGCCGGAGGCATCTTCCTGTGAGGCTGAGGCAGGATTTATCCTGGTGGTGTTCGGTGCAGCCCCAGCATTCGAACACGGAGGCCTGGAGCAGTACACCAGAAACCAGCCCATCCCAGCAGCATTTGCCTTTAGACCACTTCAGCAAAAATTAATTAAAACTGGTGACATCAATAGGAGAAGGCTTTGAAAATTTATTTTTTCTAAGTCTGCTGAAGTTATTTTGAGTGTAATGAAAACTACAAAAATAAACCTGATGACCATGTCCTCTGCAAGAGGCTCTGTGTAACTTTATCTTTGTCTCGACATATGAAGTCATTTATCCAGGCACAGATATTTTTTGCTGCCAACCCCTTCAGTGCTGCCTTTCCAGAGAGGAGTCTGTGGAGCAGGTTGGTTCAGTGCTCACAGACTGACTCACATGGGAAGTTCCCGTGACTTTCCAGTTGTTTTCCTCCTCTTTCTTGTTCAAATGATGGATCAATGTCACCCAAGTGAGCAGTGACTTGGCTGTGCAGAGCTGATTATTGAAAATAGTGCTGGCATGGTACCTCCTGTACCTCCATGCCTCCTCATTGGGTCAGTAGTGCTGTCATCTCCCGTCCACCCTGGCTATAACAGGGTGGGAATGTGTCTCACCCCAGCAGGCTTTAGGCTGAGCTTATCAGTCATGCAGTGTTGATAGAAGCAGGTTTTAGCACAGAAATTATTTTGGGACAGTGAGCTACAACTGATGTACTCCTGAAGCAAGAGCCACCTTATTTCTCTGGTACAAGAAGCTCCAGACTGACAATTCCTGACTTGCATTGCACAAATACACTCTGCACAGGAAGCCCCATCACCTGTGCCTGCAGCTGGGAGCGTGTAGGTGACAGCAGCCAAAACCAAACCCGAGCAGAGGGGCTGTTTAATGTTTGCAGTCTGCTCTGGCTGCACTGGGTGGGTGCCACGTCATTCACCAACAGGTGCCATTAATTAACCTTCCCTCTGGCCTCTTTCAGGGAGTGCCAGGCCAAAGGCTGGACAAATAGCCCCATCTGCCCCACCAGCTTCTTCCCTTGGCTTCCCACTTGAGAAATCCTAGACTGTCTATAAACCTGGTGTATCTCCTGATTTCCATGGCCAGAAATACTGCTTTTCACCCGGTGCTGCTTGTTTGCTCCTGTTTTGTTGCTCTAAGACATGGCCATTGCAGGGCTGCAGGGACAGTAGGTGTAGTGCCCTTTAAAGGATCCAAATATAACTCCATCACTCCTGACACTCCAATAAAGGCTGGAGCACTGAATGGGTGAGCGGTACTTAGTTGCCAGCTGGGGTCAAAACATGAGCAAACCTATCAGTAGCTTTTTTTGGTTATTTTACAAACTTCTGGGAAAGACAGTCCCTTTCAGCACTTGTGACATAGAGTTTCCCTAAAGGAAAGTGTCCTGAGCTCCAGGCCCTGAACAGCGGTGCCTTCGCATTGCAAATTTGCTCCTGCTTTGACCACATTTTCATGGGAGGGAGGAAGGTGAACTGGAGAGTGATACCCATAGTTGGCTGTAGCTGAGAGTCCTAATAAGATTTTAACCAAGTAATTATGTTGCAACAGTTTCTCAGCGAGAAGCGTGGCTTGCCTGGATTACAGAGACCAGGGTGTGAATCCAAATACCAGCCACAAGTGTGGATCGCTTACCCTTCCACTACCACCCAAACCAACACCAGGCAAGCACTGATCATACCAGCTGTGATCATACTTAGAACTCCAGGTGTTATTTCAGATGTAAAAGCAGAGAGAGATCAGGAAACTTTTGTCTGTTACCTTTATTGCAGTGAGTGTCTGTCTAGATCAGCAGTGAAATTAGTTATCAAGTCTGATACACAGAGCACGGACCTTGCTCCACGGGAAGGTGGTGTGGCACCAGCAGGTTTGTCCCCCATGTGCTAAGGCAGAGGCAGTTCTGACACTGTGTGATGGGGTACTCCTGCACCTTGTTTTTCATTAAGCCAAGCTGGCTGTAGAAAATCACTGAACAGCTACTTTAAAAGCAGCCAGTGTGAAGAATTTGGCCACAGGTTTGTTCGTCCGTGGTTGTGAGCAGTCTGCAAACAGCACTGCTGCAGTGGTGTCCCTGGGGGCCCTTGGCCTGGGAGTGCTGGGTGGGGTGGCAGGGATGAATGTGGTGGCTGTACCTGGCTGGAGTTGGTGCTGGATGTGCAGGAACCATCGAATGAACTCACCACACCCTGGCACAAGGTACACCAGTGTGAGTGACAGGTCCTCATGCTGAAACACTGCAAGGAGGAGCAGCACGAGGAGACAGATTCAACTCTTGATCTTTCCTTCGTTGCACCTGTCCTGCCATGATAAACTAGACTGTAAAAAGGCTCAATTTCTTTCTGCTTTTCTAAATCGGACCCAGGAGGCAACAATTCTCATCACTTCCCAGCATGATTCCAGGGTAATCCCATCCAGCATCCAGCCTGGGGGGAGGCAATGGTCTCTGCAGGCTGTGCCTTCCCAGCCCAGCGTGGTCTGGTGGGTATGAGCACTTGGGTTAATGCAGCTATACAGGATGCACTCACGTGGTTAATGACCTAATTAAGCCTCCACCTGTTCTTTGTTGTCACCATCAGTCTCTGTTTTATCATGTGGCACAAGAGGTGCTGGTGCCAAGCTGCCCCGAACCCCCGGCTCTGGCAGCCTGTGCAGCACAATGTGCGTCTTGGGTTTCATCCCTGCGGCAGATGGAGCGAGCTCATGGCCGTGTGTAGGAGCAGGGCACAGAGCTGCTGGAAATGCAGGGAGCGACGGGTTCCCAGTGTCTCCCTGCTCCCCCAGCATGTGCTTGTTTGCTTTTTAAAATGTGACCATGTGGGGCAAGAAGGAGAAAAAGCTGCATGTGCTGGAGGAATAGCGTGTAGCCAGAGGACTGACAGAAGGGGGCTCTGGAGAACCCATCACTGCCTTGAATGCTGATTTGGTGTCAGGAATCCACTTTTTTCCTACTAATTTGAGTTGGGGATGTGTTTGTGAAAGATCTCACCTTCATCTTGTATGCTACATGGAGTCTTGGTTGGGGTAGGGATGTGGGGCTGTGTTGGTTGCATTTGAAGCTGTTTTTCATGTTTCTGGCTCACTTTTAAATTAGGTCTATTTATGTAATTACATATTGAGGGCATTAAGAGAACTTGGCTTCTGCTGAATGGGAGTTGCCCTTGATGGGTTATTTTTTCACAATGATTGCAATCATGGCAAGACATGAAGGCCACGAAAAGCCAGTCTTTACCTGGGGCTGGCTGTGTGACACAAATTACTTTTTAACCCACCTGAGCAACACTACGGCAAGAGCCACAGAGTTTGGGACTTTGTTCAGCTGAAGGTTCCCTTCAGTGCAAGTTTACGGGGACTGTTTATGTCAAGACAACTCCAGTGGTGGACTTGGCTCCAGCCCATGTGTGATGTTTCCTGTACATTGCAAGAAATACCACGTTTCTCCCTTTGCTTCTGGCTCTCAGTGGCACGACTGTGGATGTTGGCTGTACAAGCAACAGATAGAGGCCATTTGCCTCTGGGTGGACCTATTAAATTCTGTGCACCACATAAAAATTTTATCCCTCATGTCCCTGGCTCTTGGGTGGCTTCCCAGCAAGGGTGACATGATGGAGAGAGAAGTATTCACAAAGAAAAATTAAATAGGTTCGATGATGTTCCCGACCATCTGTGTGTTTGTGGTCAGACTTCTAAAAAAATGCTGGTAGAGATGAGATCTGTCAGTGCAGTACATCTGGAAATGTTTCTTTCTGGCTCGAGTTTGTCTGGGTTTTCTCCCCATTTTGTGCTGTCTCTGAGTTGTCCCCGTTCGTGCTATTCCAGCACACTCAGTGCAGGAGGATCGAGCAGGTTTGTGCTGCTTCACTGCTCAGAGAGATTGAAGAACTTGGAGGAGATGTTGAACAGATTTTTCTTTTTCTTTTTTTTTCTTTTCCCCCAGCAGATCTGTCTGGAGGATGAGAACAGTTGGTATTGATATGATCTGCTTCATATTTTGGGAAGCCTTGGCAGTAACTACTACCAAATAATGATGCTTCTGGGGCCCTATTGTGCAAACATTTAAATATGTTCAACCGTGTTGCGCAGAAACCCTGTCAAGAGACTCACACGCCATCCCAGAGGGACTCGAGGGCATGGCTGATGGCAAAAATGGGCCCTGATAGGCAATTGGGAATGTATGTTCCCATTTCTTAAAAGAAATCCCGGCTTTTTGGCTACTGGCAGCTGCTGTTAGCTTGCCTGAAGGCTGCTGGTTATTTGTTGGAGGTGGATTAGATGGGAAGCATGCTGCTGCTGGAGGATTGGGTGCTGTTGGTGTGGGCGATGCTGCTCATCTGTGCCACGGGTGCAGGGACTTCTTGTGTTCATTTACCTCTCAATTTTTCTCCTAAACTTTTCATCCTAAACCACAGCTTGTCCAACTCATTACTGGTGTGATCACTGTGTGTGGGTCTGCCCCATCCCTCATCCTGGGCAGGGAGCGTGGGGGGAAGGCAGTGATGACCTGAACCTGGCCAGAAGCTGTACATGCTTTTCTTTTCTGCTGCATTTTCTCTGTTTTATTCTTTTTTTATCTATCCATTTTGTAGATCAGAACTGTATAAAAGTGTTTTATTTTAATTCCAAAGATATGGTTAAATTCCCCAAGAAGTGCTGTTCAACTCCGCTTGGGAGCTTATGCCGACCAGTTGACTTTAAGGACAAAAGCACTATATTTGAGCTCCTCGAGGGTTGCTTTAATGTGAATTAAACCAGACTTCAAGGAGCTCTGTCTCATTTTCGTAGTGACAAGGTTCCCAGTCTTTAAACTATTTCTTCACACAGACATGAGGTCAGAGTGCATCAGTGCCTCGCAGCATCCCCGGCGCTCGGCCGTGCCCCAGTGCCCGGGACGGGTGGCTGTGCTGGACATGATCACACACACGAGGTCTGCACTGTGTGGAGGAGCAGCAACACAGCCACCCCCCTGGTTTGGTTCCCCTTGGTTATAGTGGCACAAAGACACATTCAGGCCTTTGATAAAAGCCAGGCTTGGCTGCTTTTACACACACAAACAAACAAAACAAAACAGAAAAACAGCAGAGGAGGGGAGGCTGTGTTTTGTTAAAGTGGGGACTTGGGATTTAACAAGAAAAGAAAACCCAAACCCCCACTTCTTTTTGAATTAACAAGGGAGTCTGAGGTTGGAAGCACCCTTCTCCATCCCTCCCACCCTATCAGGTCAGTGGACATTTCCAGACCCCTCCCCGGGAATATCTTCTTCTACTTCAGTCCCATAGTGGTGTTTATAAGGAAGAAGGAGTTTTATAGGAATACATCTCTCTCTCTGTGTGTATCTCTCTACATATTTTTATCTCCCTTCCTATAAATAATCCCATATATATTTATATTTAGTGCTTGGTAAATGGCAAAGCAAAATGCAATGAAAACCAGCAAATGACAAACACATTCCTCCTCCTTGGTAACTAAGTGCCCACCCTCTTTTACTGGGGTTTATTCTGGGCTTTCCTGATTGCAGGTTTTAGCTTCTCTTTGCTCCAGACTGGCCCTGACTGGTGGCTCAGTGCCAAGAGCTCATCCCCAGGGGATTCCACTGGTGGGGATGGGTGAAATTAGGTGGCTTCATCCTGGTTTGGTTTAAGATGGTGATTATGTGTTGCTTGAACCCAACAGTCTGTTGAATTGTTTTGCTTTAAAATTGATTTAATATCTCATTTTGGAAGTTTTGCCTGCTGTAGCTGGGGCTTCCTTATGGCTGTTCCACTGCTGTGTGTCTATATGCCATTACTGCCCTAAATTCCAGGCCCTTGACAGAGTGAATTCACTGCTGCAGGAATTACCCTGTGCAGAGTCACTGTAACAAACTGGCGATGTCAAACCTCGCACTGATGCCCTGAGGAGTTTGGCCTTTGCCACCAAATGTTGAAAATGTTTCCTTTTCCGTGGGTATAAAACTGTGCTCTGAAGGCAGAGGGAACACACACATTGAAGCTGTGTCACTTAAGAGGTGACAGCTCATCTGAGAGGGTGGGGAGGCCCTGGCACAGGTTGCCCAGAGAGAGTGTGGCTGCCCCATCCCTGGAAGTGTTTGAGGCCATCTCGGACAGGGTTTGGAGCAGCCTGGGATAGTGGAAGGTGTCCCTGCCCATGGCACGGGGGTTGGAGCGAGATGAGCTTTAAGGTCCCTTCCAACCCAAACCATTCTGTGATTCTACAAAAACTCTTGTTTGCTGAGCTCCCTGAGGGACGTTGTTCCTGGCTCTGCAGCTCTGAGAGGCTGAAACCATAACAGTGAACCTGTATTGGCAGATTCTTCCCTCAGCCACATGCCCTCTGCCCCCAGGAATGACCCCAAAAATGGTCTGTGCCTGAGGAGCCAGGAAGGATATCAGGAACATCTCTCCCTGTTCTGAATATCTTAGGGAGGGGAACAGAATAGGCAATAGGGCTGTTCCCCTCCTCTTGCCGAGGGGAGCATTGCTTGGTTCATGCTCTCTGTCCATACAGACGCAGCCTGTGCACAATCAGAGCTGCCAGGTGCCTTTCTGGTAACTGGGCACAACTGCTGCTCCTGGTGCACCACTCACCACAGGTGTGTCTGTGGGGCTCCTCCTCTTCTGTAAAGCCTGGGCTCAGAGACTGGTCTGAGGTTGTTCACTGAGCCCTTGTGGGGTGTCTTGGAAGCAGGGCTGGGGCTCCAGGCTGGTGAGATGCAGCTCTGTGCTCTCTGTGGCTGAGGTGAGCATTGTGCCCTTCACTGTTTCTCAGTTCTCTGCAAGGTGCAGCAAAGAGACAATATGGAAGTGTGTGTTTATTGTGGTGCGAGCTGGGGTTGCTGGTCAGCCTGGGGATGAGAGCTACGTGCAGGTGACTTGAAAATATCAGAACGCCCTTGCCTTTTGAACTGCAGGGCAGGGATTAAGATGTACTGGAGTGAGGCAGACAAGCAGAGGTGTGTGAGGGAGAGCTTGTGTCTGTCTGGGGTGGCTGCCGAGGCAGCCTGGCTGCCCTCTCGAGAAGTCCTTTATGATTTTGTTGTTGCAGGTGGGGCTGTAGCAGAACTCTGTGCAGTCTTTGTTGCAGAAGGAGGTATAATGCTCTAGGGGGGCTTTTGGTATGACCAGGGGCACAAGTGTGTTGTTTTGAAGTTGGTTTTAACTCAGCTGCCCTGGAACTGGATGCCTGCTTGACCGTGCTGTAGCTGGTGCGAGTGGGAAATGTTGAACAAATGTGCACCTTAGGGAGAAATCCTGTGCAGAAGGGTGAAATGGCCCAGCTTCAGGATATTAAATCACAGGATGCTTCTGAGGGGTCCTCACCTTTCTAGCTGTTGTTTTTATGCTTTTCTTGCGTAAAGTACTGCTTTTACACACAGGCAGTGCAGCTCTTCCAGTGCTTGGTGCGGAGCAGGGGCTGAGCTTGGTTCCTGGCCCTGGTCAGATGCCAGCGTGGGGTTGTGTGAGAATGGCAGGTGACATAGTGGGATGTGATCCTGAAAAGGTGACTCCTAGAGATGAAAAGGTTCAGCAGGCAGTGGGGGGGAGGTTAGTAATAATGCTGATTGGCTTCTGCCTGTAGGACTCTTTCCAGCTCAATTCTGTGACCGCACTATTGTCTTTAGCACCCTGTGGTGTTTGTTTTTGTGGAATGCCTGTATTGGGGCAGGGTGGAGGCAGACCTTTATGGATGAAGGAAACATTGTCTTGGGTAGGTGTTACAGAATGCAAAGGGAGAGGAACCCCAGAATCCCTCCAAGCAAGCCCTGATTTGAAGAGGCATCTTGCCTTGTTCTGGGCAGTGGCTGCTGATGGTTCTGCTGCTCTGAGAAGCAAGAGCTGGTGGCTGTTGGTGGGGCTGGGGGATGCTGAGGTCACTGCTGATGGGCCCCAGCTTTTGTGGGGTTGGTGCCAAATTCTGGTTTTAGACTTCAGTGCTTGGTAGAATTTAGCAATAGTCTGGCTTAATGTGAAGTGGGGCCGTCGGTTTGAGCCATTCCTCTGCTGCTTGGGGCTGTGCCCTTGCCAAGGAGGCACCAACAGCAGGAGGAGTGGGGCCAGCTGAGATAGGACCTTCAGCTGGGAGGCAGAGAGGGACCCCTCTCATCAAGGCCACTTGCTGAAGCTGTTTCCACTCAAATTAGGACATCCCCGACAGCACCCGGGATGCTGAGTAATAATGCCTGTTACAGGCAATTTGTCCTTATCTGATAGCCCCAAGTGCAAAAGCTGGAAGAAGGAAGATGAAGGGACAGAGGCTGAGCCCAGGACCAGAGGGTCTGATTTCCCTCTCCTGGCTGCCAGTGTTTTGATGGGGAGCCAGGAATGCTGTGGGCTGTGAAATGTTTTTGTTTCGCTTCGTCGGGTTTGCGCAGCCAAGCCCTAATCGAGGCTGTCGTTTCCAGAGAGGGGAAATGGGAGGTCTGTGTTTGGAACACCTCTGTGGGACTGTTGTAGGGGAAGGGTCCTTCCTGGCAGTTTTAAGAGAGCTAAACTTTACTTGATTTTTGAGGGGGTTGTTTTTGTTGTTGTTTTTTTGTTTGGTTTGGCTTTGTTTTCCTTCTTAAAAAGTTTTTTAAGCAACACTGAATTGCTGTTTGGAGCCTAAGTGGTATAAAACTGGACTGAACTGAAGCTTTGCAGCGCCAAGCATCACACACAACTCTGATCAGCTGGAGAGCTGCAGCCACAACTTGCTCTTTTCAGCTCAGCAAAAACACATCAGTGATTAACGTGACCCACTGCCTGCATCTTTTTTAGGGATCAGCCTAGAATATGAACATCACTAATGCATTATCATTTAAGTCTCTAATTTCTGTTCACATGCAACTCTTCAGCTCTCATCTGTGAATAATTCATCTGAAATTTTGAATAGCAAACTGACTTTATTTGTTTGCAGATATTCTTGGAGGAGCCCTCCTTGGTTTGCTTGTCTTCCTAACCAGTTTATGTATCTTGACATGTCATTTCCGTCGTGGTCGTCCCCCCTC
This sequence comes from Machaerirhynchus nigripectus, assembly GCA_013397975.1. Classification (NCBI taxonomy): domain Eukaryota; kingdom Metazoa; phylum Chordata; class Aves; order Passeriformes; family Dicruridae; genus Machaerirhynchus; species Machaerirhynchus nigripectus. Next base: position 191,719 of record VZRQ01003451.1, on the reverse strand, counting down.
CCAAAATGATTTGCATATGAATAATTAAAAACAAAAGGAAACAAATCCCCTTTGTAAATGTCTTTCACATTGGGTTAGACACGATTTTTGGGGAAAGATGACTGATGTAGCTGTAATTCAAACATCACAAAGCAACATACCTGTGCATGAAAGGGAACCTGCTCCTCTCAGCTCCTGCTTCTCTTCCATCTCATCCTCTCTTGCTGAGTGCTCTGCTGCCTGTTCTTGAATCCTCTCTCAGAAGAGCAGGAGGGAACCTTAACAATTAAATTAGACAGGAATACGTGTTTTTGCAGCAGGTTACTTAAGGACATTGATTTAGTCATCAAGCCCATCCTCCTCCCACAGCCTTCAGTGCAGCCCCTGCTTGCTGAGCTCTTACCCTGCACTGCTGAGTGAATCCCTGCTCTCTCTGCTATATGCAACAAGACAGCTGTAATTTTAAGGTAGCTCTTAAAAGGAATGTAACTTTAAATCCTTGGGTTGCAGTCAGTCCCAGTTCTAGTTTTTGTTGGTCAGTATTGTTTTGGTTATTGTTAACAGATTTCTTTTTTCTTATGATTGAAAGTTTTTTATTAGGACATAGAGATTTTTATTAGGCTTGTGTTTCCATTGATTTGCCCAATGTTCCACACAGATCATCCAGAAGATGATCATATTTCCTGCAGGTGGTTTAACTGTAGATTCTGTAGTGTTGTGGTACCACTCCTTAAATAGATTGACCTTTCAGTTTCAGTTCTGCTCAGTTCTGCCAAAATGATTTCCTCCTTGCTCTGGTTCACATTATCAGATTGCAAAGCCATTAGTTCTAGTTCTTGGTAAGGATGCTGCTGTCCAAATCTGGCCTTCACTTAGGCTGAGTGAAACTCAGGATTATTTACTCAGCCTGAGGCGAAGTACTGGGAAAATGAGATACAGGATTGGATTGAACAAGTCCCATCAGTAAGAAATTAGTGTATTTTTAAGATTATTTTGTTTTTATTTGAACTACGGTGTAATGTGTGCTGGAGAGCTTGGAGTGTGGTGCTGACAGAGACAAAGACAGGGCAGCCTGTGAATCCTCCTTAAGAAGATGCAGTGGTGCTGGCTGTTACTGGTTGCCCTTGTGGGGGGCTGGAGAGCATCTGCTGTGTCCCTGTCCAGTGTGGGGACAGCAGTGATTTGCTTTTCAGGAGGAAATAAATTGATTGCATTTGGCAGACACTGAGGTGTGTGAAATAGAAGTTTGTTTTTTGTTTTTGGGTTTTTTTTTCCCCCCAGAGTTACTGGATAAAAAATCTACTTGAAAATGTGGAAGTTTTATTTCGAACATCAAACAAAAGGAAACTTTTCTTGAGTTTCAGTTCCTCACTCCCCTACTCCTTCTTCATACAAACACAGACAAAATGAACAAGTGGTCCTGCAGGAACCCAGCCTGTTCTTGTGCTCTGGGTTCTTCTGGTCTTGCAGGTCACTGAGTCCCATCACTGGAGCAGAGGTGCTGCTGCTGTGGCCCAACATTGCCCCTCCTCTGTAGCTCACAGAAGAGCCTGTGGAAACCATGAGCCAGCTGGGATCTGAGGTGTCCCTGTGACTGACTTATGTATTTTAAAAAACCCAAATGTATTACCCACAAAAGAACCCACTCCCCCAGTCCCACACTTGTGAGTATTCACTTTCTCTGGCTCTGAGTGCATTTTTCTGATGCAAGTCTGCAGGCTCCAGTGCAGATCTGCAAAATGTGGGTGGGAACCTTCGCACTGAACAGCTGAACTTGTTTCTTTTGCGTGGCAACAGCTCTGATCTGCAACTCTTACTGGGAGTTCAAGAAACACTCGCAGTGATCCAAGTGTGAATAACACAGACACCCTTCATCAGCTCATGTCAGACCCTCAGACACCAGAATTTTTGCAGGTATTCACCTCCTGAATCCAAATTCCTCACCCAGCAAAGCCCAAGCTGTGTGCTGGTGGCAGATTTGGTGGCACTGTGTTTTATGCTGAGGGATGCTTGAGGCATTTCTGCAGATGGGGAAGAGGAAGAAATCGGGGGTGGGAAGGGGGCAAAGTGGCTAAAAGAGTTTAAAAACTGGCCAGATCCTGGTAATTGTTGTAACTACATGAAGCATTGGCTCACACTGAATGAAGAGATAGTCTTGGCATACTTCAGAAAAAAATGACTCTTAAAAATGTGTGGCTCTTCTTTAGATTTACTCTTAATACACTAAATAATCTCCAGCTTTGACATTTTAATTGTACAGCACAGATGTGAAAACTTTCCACCAGGTCCTGGCAGATATCCCAGTAAACTGCTTCAACTAGAAGAGTTGAAAAGGGAGAAAAAATTGTTTCTTGCACTTGTAAACTGTATTGTTTCAGAATTTATCAGGTGATATTGACCTCTCCAGGCTTTATAAAAAGCAGGATAAAATATTGCAAGTGATGGTGTGAAGGAGATGTGATGGAGGCACTTCTTGAACATGAAGTAGTGTATTTGGTACTGAGGAGATAGGAAGCTTTTGACATTTGTTTGGTTTTTGTAAGACCAGAGGGAGGCAGAGATCCTTGGTGCTCAATACTGGCCTAGATGTTATGGGTTTAGCACTGCTGCTTTGAATTTTATTCACTGGTCCTTTCTTGCAAGGAACAGACTTTTTCCATATGTTGAGCAAGTAATACTGGACCTGATTCCTTTTGTATCCACTCTGCTGCCAGGAAAGATAGGAAATATGCATAAAATCTACAGAATATGCATAAAATCAATTATATTGGGTTAGGGGATTCTTTTCTGTCTGCTGTAATGGACAAGCTCCTTGAGAGGGGCCAGTACAGCCCCAGAGCTCTCCTTCTTGTGTCTGGAGCATGTCTGGGGAGGTGGAGGGAGCTCCTGCAGCTACTTCTTGCCTTAAAGCAGTGTCCTGACCCTGTGTGTGCATGGTGAGGCCCTCCCTTGCCAGAGGCCTCTGCTTTGGGAGATGAAAATGGAGTTCTAATGCAATTCACGGATTGGTTTTGCCAGTTTCTGCGCTGGATCCTTTCGGCATTGAAGATTTCGAGACCGTGTGTCCTGACCCTGGTGGGATGGAGGGGCAGATGTTCTCATCTGACAGCCAAGTCCTGCCTGGTCTGCAGCACCTCGGGGCTCAGTGGGCAGTAACTCGGTGTGCGGAGCAGGGGAGGGCTGGGGCACTGCAGGAGGCAGCTGTGTCAGCCCAGCATCCATAACCTGCCTCTCCCAGCCTTCCTCTGCTCATGTGGGGTCAGGCACAGCCGTGTCCCTTTGCACCTCTTGTACCCACTCCTGCTGGGGTAAAAGCGGATCCTGCTCCATCCCCAAAGTGCTCATTACTATCAGCTCAGTTGTGATTACAGGAGCGTGGGGATGGCCGTCCCTGTCTCCTGAGGGGAAGCTTGTGTTGGGCTGAGCCCAGCAAGACTTTGCCAGGAGCATGATGCCTTTTAAGTGCTGGGTCAAATCAGTTCAGTGGCTCCTGGGGGAATCGCAGACGTCCACAGACTGAGCCTTTGTTGTCCAAGTATCTCCCCTGTCCCAGTGGAAAACCATTACAGCCCTTGCAATTGGGCTTAAAGAGGATCCAAACCTCACCCAGACATCTTCCCCTTATCACACAGAGTTTGAGCTGATGAATTGAGTCTGCAGAAGAGGGATGGGTGAGCACAGAAGGGCTGTAAATTAAATTCCCATGTAGGAATGTAAATGCTGGAATAAACTGGCAGGGAAGATTTTTGCACACGTGGCCACTGCTGTAGGTGAGGGGGTCTGGAGCTCGTGAGGGCTCAATTACTGAAGCAAAGAAGCATTGCTGGGAGTACAGTGCTGCTGTAGCAGGGAAGAGACAGAACAGGGATAAATTTGAGTTGGCAGATCTCCAGTGGCATGGCCAGCCCACTCATGATGGTTCTCCAGTGTCATTCTGTCACGCTGGAGCTCATCACATCCCTTTGAGGGCACTTGGACCAGCAGCACTATTTATGGAGGCAGAAGCACCAGCAGTGCCCTTTGGCTTGTCTGTCTCTGCTCTATACCATGTGGTTTGCCTTTGATGCCAGTAAAATATTTTTCAAAACTTTGGTGGGTTTTTTGTGGCTGCTGGGCTCTTCCACAAAGGTCCAACATCTGAAATTACAGCAAGGCATCTCTGGAGCTTTGCTGATGTCTCAGAATTTCATTAGCTTGGAATTGCTGTTAGTGCACTAATTGTATTTCCCCCCACCCTTTATTTTTTTTCTTTTTGCCTGCAGGAAAACGTATGGTTTTTACAAACACTGTTTGTTATTTAGCTCTGGCTTCACAGAATGCCTGTGAAGATTGGTCTCCATGAGAATCAATTGCAGATAATTTTCATTGCAAACAGGATCCTGCAGTACATACATGTGCAGCTGGGTTGGCTTCTCCTTGGAGCGTATGTAATGGTTTCTAGATGGAAAGGAAAGTCTGAGATGAAATAGATCATGACATGACATTTTGAAAGTTTATGAAACAATAAAACACAATAATCATGGTTAAAATTTGATAAATGTGTGGTGGTGTTTTTCTAGCACAGAATACAGTTCTGCAATAAACTCTAATTAATACAGTCTGTGGTAAACAGATTAATTCCTCCTAAAATCAAACTTTCCATGCCCTGAACTGAGACAAGCATGCATTTTAGCAGCCAGTGTCTAAACCAGGGAGTAAAAATATTTCTGTTCTTTTTTTTTTTTTTTTAATTGTTGTTATATTCATTGTATGCCTTGAGCAAGGCCAAAAAATAAAGCAGCTCCAAAACTGCCCTTGGTGACATCGGGCTCTGGCTGTGTGAGCACAAACCCATCTCCCTTGCTGTGAAACTCTTACAGCTTCATGTCTGCCTGTGCTGGATTGTGTGGGTTTATTTTTTCAGGGCCGAAGTGATTTCTTTGCCAGTTTAGATACATTTTCCCCAGCGGGCACAATTTCCCTTTTTCCCTGGGCTGAAGGTGTGTTGCTGTGGGAAGGGGCACAAATGTCCTCAGAAAGCACCACCCTGAGTGGGGAATGGCTGGGATACTTTGAGCTGGATTTAATGTTGACTTCAGCTGGGAAGATGTGTGCTTGTTTTGGTTGGAATTAATTATCTTGGCGAATCATCCTCTGGTAAATCAGGGTTTGGGAATCTGAGATGCACTGAGAGTGTCAATGTGTGGTGGTGCCTGTATGAGGGACACATGTTCTGGGAGAGGGAGAACCTTTGCCTTCCCAGGTCTGAATTTCCAAGGCTACTTGTGAATCAACGTAATGATTCCTGGATGACTACATCAAAAATTGTTGTATCAAGCTTTTAATTTCTTGAAAAGCAGAGGATGGCCTAAGTTTTTCCATTTTGATAAAACATACTTTGTCCTTGCTGTGGAGAATCTACACTGAAAATGCACCTTTTCACCTCTATCCAGCTGTGGATTTCCTAATGTGTTTCTGAAACAGACCTGACTGCCAAGGAAAACATCAACTATTACACTTGCTGGGAAGAGAGGATTAAATTCTGCTTCCTGATGGTTGGATTTCACACAGGTAGTTTAGGCCTAATAAAATTCCATTCTGGTGTTTACAAAAAAGGAGAGATTTTTATATTGGCACTGACTTGTGGCTTGGAGAGTGTGTACTTTGGCTCTGATCATGTGGATTCTGTTTCCCTGGAGCAGGGATGCCCAACCTCCTGCACCACCAGCACAAGAAACCTCTCAAAGCCTCTTGTGCAGCTCCTGCTCTGGTCTCCAGAGAGGATGCTCTGCTGAGAAATTCATCAGCGGTGTTGGTTTTTAAAGTTAGGAAAAAGATTAAAATCACTGAGGTGATTTTTAAAGCTTGACAGAACTAGGGTGTATTTATCTGAGTTTTGTTCTCCCACAGTTTTATTGTGATTATTGAAAGCAGCAGTAGCAAATTGTGGTGCATCTTCCGTGTGGCCACAGCACCTGGAGTGTAACTCTTGGAAAAAGCCAGACCAGGCAGTAGAGTTGGGCATGATGGGGTCTTTCCCCCAGGCCAGCAAGTTTAGTGGAGCTGAATAATGCCCTGGCTCACGGGGGCTGTGGGCACAGCAGCAGTGGCTGCTCACCCTCAGCCAGGAGCCCCGGCAGCCTGACGGGCAGCTGACGCCTGCGGTGGAGAGCCAAAGGCAGGATTCCTGCTGGGAGCAGGGATTGGAAATAACGATTTAAATGAATGTTCCTGTGAAGTTCAGCTTACTGAGCTGGCTCTGTGCTGTCTGCTCCACAGGCTTAATTATTAAGTTTTCCCAAGAGCATGGGATTTGCTGCAGAGGAATTCCGGGTAGCTGTGGGCTTACGGAGGAGGGTGTGAATCTTTACATGCAAAAACATCTTTGTTTGTTAATGTAGGATATGTGACTCAAAACCTGATAACGCTACACTGAACGTTTCCTAAGTGAATATATCAGTGACTTGTTTACTGAACTAATTGAGTTTATCTTGTCCACAGTGTTTATGGGTGTCCCTGGAATCTTTCTGGCAGACATATTAATGTGTTTTCACATACCTAAAATTTGTAAGACCAACTGTTTATTGTGCATTTGAACATAAACAATTGTGCCAGACTGAGTTTTCACACTGATGTTTGCAGATACCATGAGCATTTGTGCTGTAAATACCTCCTCTGTTACAGCACTTCTTAGCCTGGACTGATTTCTGTCTTTAAGATGCAGTTACTTCCTCTCACAACTCCCTGCATAGAACTGCCTTTGAATGGGGTGTGTATAATGTATAATGCATGTGTGTGAGCATATATGTGTGCATTGTCATATAAAAAAATAAGAAATATGTGCTTTTCCCTCTCGAGATGGTGCTGCTTGAGTCAGGCTGTTTCAAAAATGGGAGAGAATCCACACCTGGGTAGGTGCATAAGAAGTGTATTTCAATAGCGAGATAAACTCAGCAGGTAGGTCTTGCTTCTATGCTGCCCTCTTTTGTTTTTTGTGTAATACCCTGTAAATGCAGTGGGCAGGCATCCAGGTGTACCGTGTGTTCCTACGAAAGAGTCCCAAATATTTCAGACAGGACTGCTTTAGGAGTTGATATGTGTTGGTATTTGTAACTGGGGGGAGGAGATCAAACGCTCTTAAATACCTGCATAATCGAGTCCCGAGCCCTGGGTGAGGTGTCTGCATGCTGGGCTTTGGGAGGCACAGCAAGGTCTGTGGCCAGGAGGAGTTTGCCGAGTTAGGATCTCTGTGCATGTGACAATCTCCTGAACCACCGAGGCTGAAGGAAAAAGCAGTCACCTGGCCTGCTATGGGGACTGCAGAAATGAGCCAAGGTGTGTAAGTCTCAGACTGTTCATGAGCAGTTATCCCCAGGATAGCAAGAAATCCAGGTAGTGAGAAAATCACTGAATAATTCCTTTGCTTAGGATGGTTTCCAGTTTTCTCTTTCCTCTGAGCACCAGAAGGCCTTTAACTAATGCTGACCTGAGTTAAATGAGTGCTTTAATGAATGTGTGTGTCTGTTGCTTAACCATGAGGAAAATCAGTTTGAAAAAGGTTTGGGATTGTTTGGAAAACTCTAACTGGCCTGAATAGTTTCAGCCTGAAAACATCCCTGTTCACATTATCACAGCTCTTACTTCCCCAGCCCCCTGTTCCTTTTCCTTAGGACGTACAGAACTGGAGAGGGAATCTGGGAACGAAATGGGTGACAATGCGGGCCCTTTACCTGCTGGGACAAAACACAGCCCCGAATGTCTCGATGAAAGGGATGCCGGTGTGGGGCTGCAGCCGGAGGGCGGGCGCGCACCCGTCTGTCCCTGCACACGCGTGAGCGGAGGCAGAGCCCGGCGCTGCTGGGGACCTGCGGCGGGGGCTGAAACCCCGCTCAGCACAGCAGAGTCTGCCAGAGGGTAACACCTCGCTCCCGGAGCCCCCTGGGGAGGTTTCACACGTTCGGCTGCAAAGCAGGTGGAGTTGTTTTAAATGCACGAAAGCGCCTTTGATCACTAGGAAGGTTTCGCTGTGGTAAATAAATGTTCTTTCCGTCCTGCAGTGGTCGGCTACTGCAAATTTGAAAAGCAGGTGACTTATCTAGCCTTCAAATCCCTCCTTCTCCTCCCTGCGTGAATTGGAAAAGGAGGTGGGGAAGTCTCACCATCGCACCCTCATCTGCCTTGGGCTTAAGCACCTGACCTGAAGTGTTTCAAGTGTTAAGTGATGGCTCTACTTGAGGGACTTTGCTGTGATTTTATTGATGGGACCAGTACAATTCTCGAGCCAAAGTCCTTTTTCTCCCTATATTTCTGTAATTAAGAGATGAATAACAAAATTATTTTATGTCTGAAAAGGGACTATTGCTTTTGATTAATTTTTACTGAAGAGCAGATTGTTAAAGTAACTGTTTATGGTGATTAGTTGTGAGTTTTCAGAATGAATCAATAGCAGATGTTACTTTAGAATGACCCTTAGGAAACGTGGATGTGTTTTCATGCTAGGTTGACTCGTCAGGGTACCCTTGAAGTAAATCAGATGTCTTTAAAACACCTAACCTGTGCTGTGCCAGAATGCCATGCACTTGGGAAATAAATGACAGATAGGTCTGCTGGCCAGAGCACCTTGGGATCTACATAAGTGATTTTACGCTCTTGCAGCCAACAAACATCAGGATGTGGTTTTCATACAGGTTTCCATGCTAATTGAATTACACATGGAAAAACCAACATGATACAGAATTAGCTTTTCTTTTTTTTAATAACATCTTGCCAGGTTTGGTTTTTGGTTTGGGTTTTTTTTTTCCCATGCAGTTATCTCTGTGGTTCATTTTAGGAATTGTTAATTTAAAAAAATAGGAAGGCTTTATTTCTAGTATATGTAGTTGTCAGCTAATTAACAGGTTTATAGCTTTTCTTGGCAGTGCAATTAGCAGGCATTCATGTGAATGGAAAGATCAAGTCTTTATTTAGATTAAAACCTAAAAATCTGTTCTCTGTCAAAAGTATTTGACTTTGATTTGTGTGGTTATTCTTCAGGGTTTTTTTGATGGCCCTGATAAGTGATGCCAGTTTGGCTCCTCTGAAACCCACTGTCATCATCACCTACACCGGAAGTGTGATGCCTGAGTTGGGTTAGCCTGCCTTGCAAAGACATGTTTGAACGTGGATGATCAGTGAATATGCATCTCAAAGTTCTCCCACTCGGTGTGTGAATACCTGTGCGTTGGGGACTGGGCTAACACAAAGCACTTTGGGAGTCTTTGTTTTGCTTGCAAGCAGCAGATACCACACTGGTGTCTTCATTTAGGGGTGAGACCTCTCGGTGTGCTGCACTCAATCAGTGGTTACCTGAGTTTCTGGCAGGCTGCAGTGACTTAGCTCTGTGTGTGTCCCACCTCCATCTCCCCTGAGATGTTCTGTCTCAAACCAGAGAAGAAATGCCATTTTCAGATCAATAGGTTTTTTTCTGAGTCAGTTGTTAGGCTTTGTTTTGACTTGGTTTCAAGATTTACTTCCAGTTTCAGGTAATTATTATCTTCTTTTGTATAATATAACAATTTCAGCAGTATCTTTGTTTATGGCTTTTTTTTTTTTCTCCTGTCTCTAATGTTGTTGAACAAAAAACATTTATAATCTTTAGCAGGGGAAGATGTTTCCCAACCAGTACCTTTTTCCTGGTAGGAAAACATTCATAACAACTGTAAAACATGGATGAACTCACAGGTCCATTTCCTCTGGAATGACCCTCTTTCATGACGAGCACTGAACTTATTTGCGGTATGGTACCAACTGGCTCCCATTTGCAGAGCACATCCACGCCTGTGCATGGTTCACTTCCAGTGAGACATTTTCCAGACACATTTTCTCCTTGGCTGTGTGATACATTAACATGGGAGTGCTCAGCAAAAGCTGTCCATGGTATTGGAGGTTAGAGAGCATGGGGGATATCCCAAGACCGCTCATGAGGCACTTGAATCTCAGCTGGGGTGGAGGGAAGGAATAAAGGGAAAATACAAATGAGTCCCATAGAATGATTTCTGTGCAGACTTTTTGGTCTCGGTTTGATGGGCTGGGCTGCTGTGTCTGAATGTAGAAATGCAGAAGCACTCAGCGCTCACCGGGGTATTTCTGAACCTGAAGTAAAAGACAGTAGAAAAAATTTCAACTGTTACTGAAGCTTTTCATGAGATCAGTAATTGAAGTGAATAATCTTGAAACTCTGGCATTTTTCTGTAGAGTGTGGGTGTGTGTTTTGGGAGAGGCAAGGTATGCATTGTTATTTCTTCTTTGGTAGCAGTTCTTGCACATCTAGTGATATCTCTGTAGCACCCAGAAACCTCAGTTAAGGACCACTATTATCTGCAGCCTGGAAATGAAGTGCCCTGAGGGCTTAAAACTCACCTGACTGTTACTGAGGCAGGTAAAAGAAAAGCATGAGTAATAGTTCCTGACATTTTTGGTTGTGTGACATAGCAGTACAGAAAGCACTTGACAAACTCATTTCTGGCATAAATGGCACAAGAGGATAATGAGATCTGTCAGACGCACGTGTGGGTGTTTCGCTCCTGTCTGTCCTGAGCATGCACATTTCAGTTCACTGTGTAATTACGTGTAAGAGCAAGATGTTTAAGCGTACTTGTTCTCTGACAGTCTGGCCCATCCTCTCGGCCTGGGTGGATGGCAGGGAAGGAAATCCCATCTGGGTCTCGTTTAGAAGCTGTGTGCTGCAGTGCTTGGCTGCCTCTCGCCAGCACAGGCTGGTGGGCACCTCCTGCTGCCCTGGCCCATCTCCTGGCTGGCTTTTCCTTTGTTTCTCACTGTATACATCAAATTTGTGATGTTAAAATCCATTTCCAAAAGCTCAGTTTTAGCCCAATGTCTAGAAAGAAATAACGGTGCTACAAGTGGGACTAAGTGAAAAATGGATTTTTAAAGGACAGTGAATTCTGGTGTTTCAGTCTCAGTCCCTCTCTGTTCTAGCTGAGAGAAATTGTGAACCGTGGAGAAAGTTGTGCTGTTGTGACTGCAAAATATAGAAACCAATGAGATGCACCAAATACACACTTTTGGCTGGGTCTCTTACAGTTTTATATTCTATTTTATATGTATTTTGGAAAAAATATTTTTGCCTCACATTTTTCTTTGAGGAAAAATAGCAATGTGACTTTCACATCTATTTGCGGTGACTTGCTGAACCCCTGCCCTGTGATGTAAGGCCTACTTCATGTAAATTAAAGTGAAAGCAAGTGTATTTGAGTAATTTGAATCTTTTAAAAAGCATTTTCTTAAGAATAGGTGAAATGAGTAAGTGGAAGATGGATTTTTTAAATTTTATTTTTATTTTCCTTGGGCTCATGTACCATTAGCAGGGTTTTCCCATCCTGTAGGAAGGACCTAACTTGGCTTCTCAGTCTTGGGGTGATCTTGGGGGACTGGGAGCTGAATCACTTTTTCTTCTTGATATCTGTAACTCTGAAATTGAGTCAAAACTCCCAGAAAAGCTTTAAGTATCTCCTCTTCATGCACTTCAGTAAAACTGAGGGATAATAGAGAAGCTTCTAAAGCCTTGCTGATATGAACAACTCAATAGGTCCAGTTCTAATCAAGACTTACAGACATAGAAACCATCCCATTCTGCCTTGGCAAAGTCAATATTTAGAATAAGTTCTCCAAAATGAGCCACACGAGGCCATCCTGAATGAGATTGCAGCAGTGCGAACTGAAGTGTTGTGGTAGCAGCTGCACCATCCAGATTGTCACACTTGGGCAGAGCCATGAGCATCCCCAAAGTGCTGTTAAATGTTCTTTTATTGGTTTGGTTAAAGCCCCGGTAGTTGTAATTAGAGTGACAAAAAATTAGAGTGAACAATCACTTTATGGCAATAAAATCGCGGAGCAGGCCCGCCCCGCCCCAAGGGCACAGGCCGCACGCTTGCTACAGGGCAGGAGCCTTTGAAGCGCCTTAAATGAGTCTGTTAACAAAACTGCAGAATAGTTTAGTCACCCAGGAAAAGTCCTGGTTTGCTTTTTGAACTGCTATTGTTTCTTCCTAAGAGAACGCTGGTTCATAGGAACATCGGTGGGAAGGGGCTGATGAAGGGCTCTTGTCCAGGCTCCAGCACAGAAGGGTTTGATCAGCATCCCCCTTGATTTGGGGCCCAAAGCTGGGTCCAGCCCCCAACTGCAGCCATGCCAGCCTTGGCAGAGAGGGGATGGTGCTGCTTTCCATCCGCTGCCCTCTCGGTGCCATTGAGCAACACAAACCAGTATATCCACAGTGGATGTGGCTCCTCCAGCCAGCCCCACCCCGTGCCTCCCTGGGTCAGGGTATTGGTTTGTCAGGCTGAGCCTTGCTGTCGAAGGATGTGACATTTAGCAGTCTGCCTTGTAAAATCCATCATTTGTGTTTGGACATCCTCAAATGCCTGTGGGAGAACACAGGGTCACCCATTAGGTTCACAGTTGTGCTTGCACATGTCCAGCTGCTCAGCCCCCTGTGCTGGAGGGGCGTTTTCCCCCCTTTTTTTGCGTATCACAAACTGTTGCAGGTCTGTGGACCCCCACCAGAGCTACTGGGTTTTATATTGTGATAAGCCACAGCAGTTGAATTCTCTTGTGACAAGCATTGTTTAAGTGTGTTTAGGCTGAAAGAACATTTATAATTGTTTCATGTGGTCTGATTATGAATTTCATGTGTTGAAAACATAGACTAGCTTTTTTTCTTTTAAACGCACAACACATGGTGTGGAAGGTGGAAAGCTTTTGTCTTCTATGGTCCCACCCCAGTATAGGGGGGAAAAACTTAGTCTGGTGCTTGTGATGACTCTGGAGGTTCACTTTAGGTAGCTGTTCAGAGGTTTCCTTCTCATTGGCTTGTTTTTAAAAGAGCCTTCAGGGAAAAACTTCAGGGATGCTGCTTCGTGAAACTGCACGCATGAACCATTAAAACAAAACAAATGGGAAAAGGAGTACCAGGCATTCTACTAAATTTGGGCTTTGAAGTGGATACATGCTGCATCGAAGTCTCTGCTTTTGTCAAACCCCTTTTGTGTGTTCTGTGTCTCTGCCTGTTTTCCCCACAGCACCAGCTCGGTGTCCCGGTCTGTGCCTAGAGGGAAGGTTAGTGCCTTGTGTCGCTGGGGTAGGGCACTGTTTAATGGTCACCACTTTCTACAAATTATGAAATCTATTACTCAAAAGTTTGCATTTTTGCAAGAGATTAAGATGAGGGAATAAGCAGAGAGGGAGAAATGTTTCCAGGCATTCCGCTTTTGGAAAGAGGGCAACTGACACAGGTGGGCTGGAGCACCTTGGCAGAGATGGGACAGAACACTGACTCCAGTGCTGCTCGGGTTTGGTTTAATGCAATATTGCTGGGATTTACAGAACCATAAACCCAACGTGACTCTTTCAAGACCTGTGAATTTTTTGCAGATTAGTCCACACTTCAAATCCTGTGCTCATTTTTGGGCCCCTACCTGCAAAAAACACCTCGAGGTGCTGGAGTGAGAGGAGAGGAAACGGCCTCAGGTTGTTCCAGAGGGTGTTTAGACTGGATTCTAGGAATCATTTCTTCACTGAAAGGGTTGTCATGCCCAGGGAATGGTGGAGTCCCCATCTCTGGAGGTGTTCAAAAGACGTGTAGATGTGGCACATGGGGGCATGGTTTAGTGGTGGATCTGGCAGCGCTGGGTTGATGGTTGGGTTCTATGACCTTAGAGGACTTTTCCAGCCTTAATAATAATGATTCTAGCTGTAATTATGAGCAAAGTTGGATCTGCTCTGCTGAATCTGTAACCTGAAGACTAGGAGAATAGTCCTGGGAAGCTTTGGTAGTGCTAAGCTAGTCCCATGTTTTGGTATGCACTTAGATTATTTTAATCACTTAAAAAGAATCTTTTTTTGTAGGAAGATTTCTTTTTATAGGAAGGTAAGATTTCTGCAAAAAACCTACACATCAGCAAATTCCACGGAAGAATTGGTAGGTAATTCAAAACCCTGGCCTTGCTTTTGGTTGTTGAAGCTATTCTAATTGTATAAAAACATTTTCATTAACACAATTGCTGATTTTCAGATGGTTTTGGAAGGGAACAAGCTTCTGTGGGAAGTGAGCTCTTCCGTGCTGCCTGAGCAGACCAAAGAACAAGGGAAAGGGGGATTCTCTGGGAAAAGACTCTTATGATTCACTCACATTCTGTAAACTAATGTGGGAAGGGCTTAGTCTTCCTAAAATCCAGAGTGGTAACACCTGGTTTTAGTTTTTAATGGAGTTGTTGCCTATGCTGCTCTATCAGCAGAGCATGACATTTTCCATTACTTTAGGCAAGAGTTTTAACATGTTTGTTTAGCAGATGTATTACCATGAGTTTTTTACAGTTTCTAAAAATACAAATACTGTGTTTTCTAGTAGGAGAGGACCAACTGCACTCTACGTTTTGCCTTATAGCTCTCAACAGTGGGTATGCATTCTTTTTCCAAGGAAAATTCAGAGCCTGAATACCAAGGAAAGAGGCACAAGTACAAATTGCTGCTGCTCTGTTGAATATTCCCTCTCTGCACACATGGAGAGACTTATGCCCATTTTTGTAATTATGATCTGGTCCCTAGAATCTGCCTTAACCTATATATTACACTTAATTGTATCTTTTTTTAACTTATAAACATGTGACATAACACACCATTAGACTTTGCATTTGATTTGAGGGGACTCACCAAATCCAGAGACTGAATGCTGACAGCAGGAATCAATTATGAAACCTAATATGAGATTAAAAGGTTCCTGAGCATATCTGTAATTGAATTGTACAAAATGCCTGATTTGTGCACTGGACACAGCGCACAAGAGACCACAAGCCTAAATGAAGCAAATTATAATTCAATTATATAAATGCTTCCAGAGCAGCTCAAATCCCATCTTTAAGACCACTTAATGTGGAGAAAATGCTTTTGCTTTTTTCTGTTGGGTTATAAAAAATAAGCTCTTATCTGAAGGGTGTTCTCTGTACCACTTCTGGCAGCAAACTGGAGTGGATAACCACAGTGGCTACAGTGATGATGTTGGTCTCTGAAAGAGAAAGAAAATAGATATTTTGTAGAGAAATAGGAGAAAATTATGATAATTTGTAGTGGTGAAAAACAGTCCACTGGAGCTGTCTTGCAAGCTCGGCTCAAATTTTCCTATTTTCATGAGGCATTTATGATTTCAGTCCCCATGCAGAGCTTGTCACCAAGTAAGTCCATCCTGACTTAAATTTAATTCAATCCAACTTGTGCGTATCTTGGGATATTTGTTTGTTTCCTCCCTTACCATCAATGCATGATTGGCAGTTTGAGTGGTATAATGTTTCATTAACCCTCTCAACTGCTTTGTTTAATTGCAAGAGAAATTTAGTACTCACTAGATGTCCATGTCTACACCTAGATTACAGTAGCATTACAGTAGCAAAGCAAAAAAACCCTAATTTTTAGCAGAAATAAGAACCTAAAATGTCAGAAATTTGTAAAACATGAAGGTTTCAAGTCACTTCTGCCTCTTTTTTTTCTTATTTTTCCAGATGGTGATATTGGATTCAAATATAACCACCTCAGCCAACAAGCAAGGGGTATGGCTGTATTCAAAATTTGCAGAGAAATGATAGGGATAAGGTGTGCAATAAGTTGGGTTGGTGATTGCAGGAGTCCATAAAGCTTAGTTGGGATTGGTAAAGTAGGCAATAACCGGAGAAATTGGAGTTTGTTTGCTTGATGTAAGTCTGACACTGATTCTCAGTGTTTTCTAACAGTTACTTTTAATGTTACAGGTTATTTTTAATGGGGATTTGAAAAAATTGTTATTTAATTTTTTTTTTACTCCTAATTTCTTTTTTCCCACTGGGGTGGATGAGTGTAGCATTCTATTAGACTTCTGCAGAGCCAGCAGCAGGAAGAACTCTGGCAACAGTCAGGTTGTGCTTTCTTGTCCAGACTCCTCAGCTGTTTGGGCATCACTCTTAGTCACTAAAACCCCATGAATAATAGTAATATTAATAAAAGACACCTTGAAAAACTTGGGGGGCTGGGAGGGGTCTGGCTGCCAGGCATGCTGGCAGACTGTAGCCACTCAGTAAATACCACAGGAAATTGCTTAATGAGAGCAGATATAAGAATATCTCTGCCTCTAAAAAATTTTTGGCTTGGCTGCTCCCGGATAATGTGAATTAGGCTGTGTGCTTTGTGAGGCCCAGAGGGCAAAATTGGCATGACTTCCCTGCCCGTATTAGGAAATAATTGCTGCCTAGATAAGGGAGGGCAAGGTTGCCTATTAATTTTAAGTGGAAGCAGTGAATGGGCTTGCTGGTTACTTCAGCATATCCTATGGAAAAACCTGTGTTTCTCCATCAGTGGTAGCATAAAACAGATTTATGCAATGGTCTGCTGCATTTTATCCTGTCTGGAGGAGCTCTGGCTTGGGGTGCTCCTGGTGCTCTCCTGGTCCAGGGATGACCCTAGTCGTCCCAGGTGAGAATCACTGATCTGGAACCTCTATTTCTATACAACAAGTTGCTGCATAAGCAAAAGCAGGCTCAGAAATAGGTCCCATGTGTAGATATTTACTACAAATCCTCTGTGTTATCCAACAGAGTAGTGATGAACACAGCAGTCACGTTAACTCTTGTGCAAGTTTTGGGTAGCTGTGACCTATCCAACAAGTTTAAAGGGCTCTGTCACCTGCAGTCTTTAAGTATTTTCATTAAAAATCCTCTTTGGTATAAATCTGTTGATTTTAGGATGTGATGATATAAATACGGGGGTGCATTCAGAACTGCAGGCCAGATTTGCCTCAAAGTTGGGAGAGTCGTGCCAGAGATGAGTTGAGCTTGGTGCATTTAAGGCAAATTTCCTTATGTTTGATAGTTCTGGTGTTTGTGGTAGGCACTTTTCAACGTTAAACATCTTGCTCATTTTAGTTTCTGCTTTGAAAATTCTTTAGTCTGAAAGACTGTGTGATGAATTGCCAAAGTTCACATTTCAAATTACATTCCTTCTGGGCTATATAAAAAAAATGAGCATCATGCTGCTTGTGTATTTCTTGTTCACTTTATTATTTTCTGGTTTCAAAAGAAGTGATTTTTTTTTTTTTAAACTTGTGAAATGAAATGTGCTCTTTTGCCAAAACAATGCATGTTCAGATTTACTGGAGAGCAAAACTCATCTCTGGGTTTCCAGTACATCCATTTGGACAGGCTAATGGAGGTATTAAAACACAATGACTCATCCTTCCCCAACTTCAGTTCAAGGTACCATCCATGGAAGCTGTTTTAAAGAGTAAATTAAGATCCATCCAAATGCTCCTATAATTATCTTTTCTTTAAAATTCTTTCTGGCTGGAGTCTGTTCCTTCAAGCAGACAGTTTCTCAGTGTGTAACCCCAGCTCTCTGCTGGTCTTTTCTCTGGCAACAGCTGCACGAATTAGTGAAGCTCTTTGCTTCTCCCCTGACTTGTCATGGCCCATCCACCTTTCTCTTGTTCCCCAAGGTGAACTGCAGCAGGGCAGAGGCCCTGGGGACTCAGAGCACGAGGGTTTATTTTGGTCCCTAGCCTTGTGTTTCCTCCTTACGCACACTTGTGGGTGCATGGTGGGAAGACCTGTGGGGTCTGAGTTTATTATTGCATCCTGCACCAACAGGGGCATCACCAGTGTGTTTAAAGTGGCTCGAAGGTACATTTGCTAGACATTCATTTTTGTGGTCAGGCTGAAGGAGTCCTGTTGTTCTCGAGTGTAGTTTAGCACCAACTGCCCCAGTTTGTTGTATCTACCAGCAGCACGTCTGCAGAGAGCAGGAGCTGCCCTGTGTGCTGGGGTCTCTAAAAGGCTGGAGGGCAGCTTCCTGCAAAACCTCCCTTTTGGAAGTTGTTAAGATCTGCCACGAGCTGAGAGCTCAACCCTGCACTTTACGTAATCTTTCATGGTCCAGCAGGGAAAACTATAAGCTCCTTCTGGTCTGAAAAAGACTTGCTTCTAAACTGCTCTTCTATTACTCTTGGACCATTCTTTCAGAGAAATAATCCCATAATAAAAACAAGATCTTTATTTCTTAGAGCTCTGTTTCTTTCTGCTTTCCTGAATTTCTATCTTCCCCTTCCTTAACCAGTCAAGAGACTCTGTGTAAATCCACTAGGAATCAAGATTTCTTGTTTCCTTTTAAAGAACTCTTCTCCCCTTTCTGTGCTTAAACTACCTCAAACCTATTTATGATGATAGGTGCAAATTCATAGTCTTTGTTTCTTAGCTTGAATCTGTTTTCTTTTATGAATATTATGTTTCCTCAGCTCTGCTGAACTGAGCATCATCTTTAACCATCAATAAAACTCCCAGTGCAGAACACAATGAATGCCTCTTTTTAACTTCTTACTATAGGAACTTCAGTTATTGTTTGGGGGGTTTTAGCCTAAAAAAAAGTTTTTTTGCTAGCCCTGTTTCTTGAATGGTTAATTAAAAAACAAAACAAAACAGCCCCAAACTCAAAAGCCAAAAGGAATAGTAAAACTATGAATGAGCAAATTTAGGAAATGGCCCTAAAATACCTTTTGGCAAACTTTTCCTGAACGGGCATCTTGCCATACTTGTCTTTGGAGATGCAGGAAATTTAATTCTCTAGAGCTGAACTAGTTTGCAGAACTTTGAGCTTTTAGCAGCTTGTTTTTGTGGTAAATAACTGGGTTGAAACAAACTGTCTCCTTGGCCATTGTTGGGCTAAAGAGAAGCAAATTTCTCCAAAACAGAATGAATGCTGCTGATCTTGGCTGCCTCAGCTCTGTGTTGTAGGGTTGCTCTGGGTGGTTTTACAGCTATTTCTTGAAATTTTGACTTGTAACATGTAAGAGTGTCTGGTTTAGTGTGATAGTAACAGGTGGTGGAGGTTGAGCTGGGTGGCTGTGGAGGAGGTGGAGAAGTCAAGGCACAGGACACAGGTGCACCCTGCATCAGGAGCAGCCCTTGTGTGAGGGCCTTGAGGTCTGGGAAAGGGATGGTGAATGGGTTTGGTTATTTTTCCCAAAACCCTGCCCTATGCAGGCTGAGCTCATACAGAGCTGGGTGCTTTGGGGAGGTGAGGGCTGGGATGAGGCCTCAAGGTTTAGCTCAGTGCAGCGTGGTGGGGCTGAGCTCTGGATTTGCTTCTTCGTGCAGGAGTGGCGGCTTTCATCTAAATAACAGTGCCTGAGTAATTCACATGTATGTTTCTGTCTGTATAGCAGATCACCTGTTCCCAGTGCTGGCTCTCTAAAATCTTTCCCTCTGTACCTTCTGTCATTTCAGAGCAGGGAAGGCAGGACATGCACTACTTTGTCTTTTCTTTAGAGCACTTAAGGAAGGCAGAAGGGGGACAGGAAAATCATCACTACCTGTGGTGTGAACTTCTTGGTAGAAGAGCTTCCCTTTCTTTCTTTATTTTTTCTAATTTCCAGCAAAAAGTAAGCTATAAAATTGGTGCTGTTGAATGCTGACTTCAGCTGTAAATTTTCTTCCAGAAAGTAATTATTTTAAAAAAATGGTAGTTTTGTGTAAGTGAGAAACAACTCCCAGAGGCCTGTCTGTAGCAGGATAAGAGGATGTGTAAGAAAATGAGGCAAACCAGACCCTGACCTGCTTCTTTTTATCTGGTTGCTGTCAACTCAACTGATCTTGATTGTCGACTTCTGCGTTCCTGAAGTTTACTTGTTTATCTGAGCAGAGGCCAAATCAAACAGCCACGAAATGTGCCTTTAATCTCCAGCGATAAAGAATACCTTGGAGAGGAAATTACATTGCAAGGTTGGAAGAAGAGGAATAACTGGAGAGAAATGCATGTGAAAGCATTGCTCTGCTTTCCTTAGAAACAGTTTTTTCCCATCCCATTTTTCTTCTGAAGAAGAAAAATGGGGGAGGGAAGGGCAGCTGTGGGGAATGGCAGGTTCCCTCTTGCTATTTCAGAAGGAAATTGCAAAATATTAATTAAAAAGATAAAATTTGAGGGAGAATTAAGAGTTATTGTGAGACATTATTTTCTTTCATAAATGCTTTGATGACATTGCTGTGATACTGCCTTTCTTTAATAAGAGTCTCTAACTTTGTCTTAACTTAATATAATGTGTTAATTATCTCTTAATATTTTCTGTTCTTTCTCCATGTTTCAAAATCTTAGCTGGGAGTGAATTATTTTGAGTTTTTCTGGCCTGCCTGGGTCTCTGGATTTAGCCCTGATTGTCAGGCCTTTGAGGAAGGGATCGTATTTCATTATGTGTGGACTATCTAGCCCAGAGGTTTCCCCTCTCCCAGTTGGAATTGCAGATGCCCATGTGTTCAGAAGTATTCTGCTTTTTAAAGTAAAGATAATTGTGAATAAATTTTCCCATGAGTTTGCTTCCCCTCCTTCAACCAGTGGGTTCTCTAAAACCTGGTTTGTGTTTTCTTATTTTCTGGTGCTCATAACTCCGACTTAACGTTGCTTAAAGTTTTACAAGGAAAACTGCCTTTGGGCTTAGACAGCGCATGGAAAACTTTAGTCCTTTGCAAAATTTGTTTAATAAAGCTATTTGCAACTGAAAAAGGGGATTAAACTGGAAATGCCATCTAGTCCTAATGCTCTCTGCTGTAACCTGTGCCTGCACACATGTAATACCTTGTATCTTTACCATAACCTCCTGCCTTACTCAGTGGCTTATCTCTGTGTGAAATTCCTGCTTAAATATTTTCAGTGAGCAAGTTTAAATAAACTGATGGATAATTGCTTTCCCTCATTCCTTATGGCTTTTGGCACTTCTAGACTTTGCAGCATTTTTATGAGGCGTTTTAGCCTTGTGCTTTAAGTTGGTAACCTGAGAAGAAAGCTGGTATATACTTCATTTAAGTGAAATCGGAGCATTTTAATTAAGCCATTTCTTTGGCTGTGATTGGGACTGACAGAGATGCAGAGCACAGCCGGCCATTGGTAAAGCCAATTATGCAGATCTTTGCTTTGTCAGTCTCTCCCTGCACTGTACATCAGCCCAGTGTTGATGCTGGTAGTGTATCCCCCAATTCTGACTTGTTTCTGGTCTCAGTTTCAGTAAATTTTTCAGTGTTTTTGGTTTGTACAAACTAACTGATGTGTTAATCTGGTCTTTCTGGTTCGTATGCAGCCTAGAAATCTGAGGAAAGTAGCTGTTCCCTAAAGAAAACCCTCATATTATGTTACCAAGTGCTGTGAACCAGAGCTGGTCTTGGAAACAGACCATAAAACATAGCTCTGGTGACTCTAATCCCTGGTTTAGGATGGGGTGGAAACTGGTTTCCTGTGCTGTACTGGGCAGTGCTTTCACTGGGGAGCTTATTTGATGGCTAAGAAGATAATTTGGTATTTCAAACCTGTTCAGCTGATTTTGGTTGATATTTCACTCTCCCTGGGAGTTTGGCACATGGAGCCAGAGCTGTATCACAGCCCCAGACTTCTGGGGGGGGGTCTGAGAGGAAAATGTTATGCCTCCCCTTGTTGCTTTGGGTAATAAATTCCCATAGTGACTTATGCATTTCATCTCCTCTGACTCCTCAAACAGAATGAGTTAGATGTTTAGTGGTATTCTGTAGCCAGGAAAGGGAAGGAGACACAGATTCCCTAATTTGTTGCCTTTGGTGTATTTTTGTTGAGTTTTTGGAGGATTGGAAATGAATATGCAGTTGTCCTCTTTAATCTAGATCTTGTGACACATTGCAGATTAAATACCATAACTCAAAGCTTAATGTTGCCTCAACATGACAGTTTCAGCCATAAGAAATCAATCATCTTGCAATACAGCCTTGCAGCACATAAAGTGCCCTAGCAATTACATTCACATGCATTGCTTGGACTGACATATTTTAAAAAGTTGCTATTTCTGTGCTCTGTTGGAAATGGGGGCATCAGAAAGGAGGAACTGGTTGCACCAGTACTTTGTGTTAACACAGAAAATGTATTAATCCTTCATTTAGTACAAAGTCCTTCACGTCTGGCTTTGAGATGTGTGTTTTTCTGATCAGTATGTATGAAGCCAGGAGTGACACATGTAACTAAATCTAGGGAAATGTACAAGGAAACTCTTTCCATGAAAGTAGTGAAGTCTTTTTCAAAGCAAAATTACTATGGTCAGTAAGGGTATAAAATTGTGGCATTTAAGGTGCTTGCACTCTGAATGGACTGCCCACACTAGACTTGGTTAATTATCTTTTTTTTTAAAATCCAGAGTTGTGAGAGTTGTCTGTAAACAAGGAGGGAAATAGAAAAAATTCTCTTCTTACACAAGAGTAGTTAAAGATTGATGACAAAACCATGTGAAAAGCTGGTTCTCTCAGTCTCGTAGCTCTTTTTTTGGTTTGTTTTGGTCAGTAAAAAGACCACAACTGCACCACTGATAGCTCAGAGGGAACATGGAAGAGTGGATACTGTTCTCTGAACTGGCACCATCAGTGAAGTTTCCGTGATGTCTTCTGAGGCAGAGGGAGGGTTGCAATAAAAACCTGTGGCTGGGCTCTCATTTTACATGCTGAGAGAGGAACCACATCTACAACGTGAAAAAAAGAAATATAGAAAAGCTTTTTGTGTTCTAGTTCATGAATAAGTACAGGATTGAATTTAGTACCTTAAGGTCTGTTTGGATCCATGTCTCTGGCCGTGTTGATTTAAAAGGCAATTTTGAAGTGTATGGGTTCAGACAGTGCTATTGTTTCTGTGCTTTCCTAAAGAAATTTCTCTTGTTGAGGAACTTAAAATTTAATAGCTTGAGCAAGTTAAAATTTTTGAACTAGACAGTTGTGGTTTTGTCCAAGTCTGAAATGGCAGTTTACAACTTGATAAGCCCAAGTTGTGCAGAGCTGGAATCTTTGTGTCCCTCAACAGCTTTTTGTCTGCCAAAGTCACTTTGACCCAACCTTTTCTATTTTGGGAATTAGTCATTGCATCCTTTTGTTTTTAATCAACCTAATTGGTAAAAAAAAAAGAAAATTAAAGAAAAGCTGAGACTTGTAGCATTCCGTCTGCTGATCACAATTGTGGTGTATGGTTTGACATCGGTACTTAGCTGTTGCTGCTGGTTGTCTCTGCAGTAGCTCTTTTAATGTTAAGAAAGAGGGGTTTTTATTTGATTGTAAGCACTTCCCAAACCAACCAAAAGTGGCACTCCACCCCGGTTTCTCTGCCTGGTTGTTGGGACTGAATTAGACTGTCATGGCAGGCTGAAACCCTGGCATTTGGCAGAACTTAAAAGGGGGGCAAGTGTCCAGCTCAGTGCTGGTGGCAAAGACTTGGGCTGTAATCAGGACCATGAAACACTTCTCTTACCCACTTAGCTGGGTGCTTGCCATTAAAAACATTTGGTGTAATATGTGCTGGATTCTGACATGTGGACAGGGGCATTGGTGCCATCAGTCACAGAGGCTCTGTGGCTCTGGGTTGCTTGGGAGCCACAAGCAGTGGTGTCAGGCTGCATTTGCATCTCTTTAGTCAGACTGGGTGTTGTAAAATCAGTTTGGGCAACCAGAAGAGCTCAGGTTCCCAAGAGGGTCCCCGAGGGGGTTCTTTTTGGCCAACTCAGTCAGCTTAAGTATACTGCATTTTGTGCTTGTCATTACCAGGACAGCCTAATTACTGCATTGATGACAGCCAAAGTTTGCTGAAAGAAACAGCAGATGCCAAACCCAGCCTGAGCTGCTGGGCTGAGGGTCGCTCCCTCATCGAAGTGGCTTGGCCAGAAAGGGTAAAACCGTGTGGCTAAAACCCTACAGGTCTGTGTTTAGAGACCACCTTTGAGGCAGTGAATGGCCCATCCCTGGAAATATTCAAGGTCAAGTTGGACTGGGCTCTGAACAACTTGAGATGTCCCTGCCCATGGCATGGGGGTTGGACTAGATGACCTTTAATGGTCCCTTCCAACCCCAACCACTCTGTGATTCCATCTCCAGCTTGTGCCTTGGCAACACTGATCAGGGCTTTTTGATGACAAATGACTTCCACAGAGGTAATTAGCACTGTGCTTGTACAGGCTTTGTTGAGTGGAGGATTTCTTGTCCGGTGCTCCTGGGGACAAGTGTGGTCTCTGTGTGGCTCACGAGACACGGGCGATGCTCATGGTACACCAGTAATGTGTTTGCAGGGCCCAGACAGCATCTTTCCATTGCTTTAGCAGATGTGCTTGTGAAAGACACACCTGCTTTTGAGCATTCCTGTTTCCATCCTGCAGAGACCTCCCCTCCACAGTCAGTCAGTCACTGCTGTAGCCATAACCTTGTACCGCAAGCTCCGCACTCAAGTGGCTGAATATCCTGAGCCCAAAGTCATTTTTCTCTGCAACCTCAATGGTTTTGGTGTAGAACAGTCAACAGGATGTTGAATTATCGGTGTTCTGGGTGGCCATAAAGTGCTGTTTCTGTCCTGTCAGAGCAGTGCAATAACACATCCTAAAAAGCAGGGAAAGGAGGTGTGAGAAATGCAGCTTTGCCAGCTGTAATGCCGAACAAAAGGCTGGAGTGGTTTTGGATTCAGGTTAGCAAATAACTGGCAAGCCAGTAGAGCTACTGTACTTTTGCTGCTGGAAAATCTCCTGGAATGTCATGGAATTGCTGAAAAATGTGTCAGGGATAAGCAAATTTCCCAGGTGATGTGGGGGGCTAGCAAGGAAATTCTTGAAGAGGAGCAGGATGTTGGTAAGGGGTGATTCCACAAAATTTTGTGGGTTTTTTGGTTTGATTGGTTGGATTTTTAAAAAAGATAAAGGAAAACAAGAAAAAGCATGCAAGTGTCAGTGTTTTGAGCTATGATAAAGCTTTGTGCTGCAACAGTAAATGTAGATTCAAGCCACGGGATTCCTCTGCCACACACAAGATGGGCTGTAGTGCACATTGACCAGGAGGGTGGCTGAGATCTGCAGAGTGAGTTGGAGAGGGGAGAACAAATGGCTACTGGGGGGAATTAACAGCAGTTGTTTACAGCTCACACTTGAGGTCTCAAGCTGAAAGATCAGCTTTCCTTGGAGGAAGATGATGCTTGTTGCTGGCATCCCTTTTCAAGCCTGAGGACGAGTCAGAGGGCTGATGAGATATTTTGGCTTTTATTATTATTAATATCATTATTATTATTTTTAACTCAGTGTAGGTGGGTGACAGGAGGCAATTGGTGTCCCTGGTATCTCTACCCCTCATGGCACTCTGCTTCTTGGGAGCCCAGCTGCATGGCTCAGGACAGCTACCAGCAGACTTCATGACTTAGAGTAAACCATCCAAAAAATTAAAGGGTAAATCCAATGGCACAGACTGTTCTCAAAGGGTGTAACTTAAAACATTTCTGAAAAGAGTAGCTCTTACTCTTGGACTACAAGAGCTGTCTTGGAACATGGAGGGCTCATAAAAATCAGGAAAACCTCTGGATTTCTAGAACCATGGAAATATGTTCATGATAAAAACCTGGCTTTGTGCTGCCTGGTATCTGTGTGGAAGCTCCTCTTGTATTTGGTAGATTCCTAATGATAATATTCTTCACAGTGGCTTTGCTGTTGTTTAAAATATGACAATTGGAACCATTGAAAATAGAATGCAGTGTCTCATTTCCAAATTCACTGTCAGTGAGCTGGGACAAGAGTGAGGCTATCAGTCTTATGGAGAAGTGATTCCCAGTGTCCCTTTTCCACTTTTTCCAGGAGAATGAGAAATGTTATTTACTAACCAAATTAGAAGTAGCTTAATAAAAAGAGTAAATATCACTGTTTGTAATGTGATGGCTGGGTGCAGCTCACAAAGGAGGTCATGCGCTCACCCTTTTCTTTATCCCTGGCTGTGGTGTGTAGCGGGGTCAGCCCAAGACATTTTCAGACCCTTTTGCAGGTGCTGATGGACTTTGGAGCAGCTTGGTGCCCTGAGCAGTACGGAGACGTGGGGGGGATGTTTGCTGTTCCCATGTCATGGGAGGACAAAACGTGGTCAGAAAATGTTTCTCTTGTTACTTGGAAAAATACCTCCAAGTAACAGGGAGTCCTAAAATGGTTCATTCTTGCCCTTTCCTGAAAGAAGGGGAAAAAAGATGAGAGCAGATGCTGAGCAGTGAGTGAGGAGGATTAAGGTGTGTGTGGGTGTTTGGTGTTTATTGTCTTTTCTTCAGCAGCTGCTGGTTCTTCAGGCTGTTTTATATCCATGCGTGAGACTTGGTTTACTAGTGCTTTTAATTAGGAGATACTTCTAAGCTGAGTTGCCTCTGATAGTTTACAGGGGATTTCAGAAGTCCATCCAGTTATGTAAACTGAAAATGTCCTTGCTCGCATGATATGCTGCAACTTTCCTGGAAGTTTGCAGTTCTCATTGATAAATTTTATATGCCACATTGAGGTGGGAGGAGCCTCTGCTGTTAGTCTTTATTTAATGCTTGTTCAAGCTGGGGACAAACCTGATGCCTCAGCAAATTCTCTTCTCCAGCTCCGGGCAGGCGCAGCCCTGGCAGGGACTGAGCTCGTTGTTTCTAGGCATGTGGTGGTGCCTAGGTTGTGGGATATTTGTTCTGATTTTGGCTACAGTTAAAAAATGCCCTATTTTAAAGCATGCCTGGTCTCTTAGAGCTCTGTGTGTTCCAGGTCTTTGTGGGGAGGAAAGGCAAGGAGGAGCATCCTGCTCAGGTTTGATGTGTGAGAAGCCTTCCAAGGAGACCATCTCCGAGGCTTCTGCCAGATTCAAGTTTTATCTGTTTATTTTTCTGCAGATGAGTTTACACATGCAGATGCATGTGTACAGATGTGTGGGGTCATGCATGAAGGCACCTCAGCCCTGAGTGCAAGGGGAAGCCTCCAGCCTGGATTCACACTGCAGCAAACTGATGAAAAATAATCTACCAGCAGAAGGTCCCTCTTTCTACGGTGGTGCACTTGGTGTTGGGGGTCTCTGCATTGATCTCCACTCAGGTCCCATGACAGGCAGAAAGGCCCATTCTTGGAGAAGTCCTGCTCCTAGATCTGTTTAGACACATCATGAAACCTCTCTGTAACACATTTCCCAAGGCAACATGAACCAGATCTACTCACATTGCAACCAAAGGGATTTTGACCCTGTGCTGGCTCTTGTCCCTCTACCATCTCTTCCCTTTTGTTGGCATGAACTATTAGGGATTCAATCCCGCTTTGTTTTCTCAATTTGTCCACAGTAGTCTCTCTTATGGCTCTATTCTGGCTCACCCTGCAGTCACGCCAGCAATGGGCAAGCACAGGTTTGGATGGGGCTGGAGTTGGGAGCGAGCAGAAAAGACTCTTCCAAGGACAGTTCTGGATAAAACCCCTCTCACGATGGTGGCAGTAGGTTAAATAATGTGTGGAAACATCCACAGGAGAAGAAACTGAAACTACTGCATGTCCAAGGACTTGTGCCTAGCATTAAACATCATTCCTGATGAGCTGTATGCAGTTTTTTTGTTCACATTTTGTGACTGCAGAAATTGTAAATATTTATAGCCTACAACTTGGGAAAACATGTTAGCCAGCACAACGTGCAACTTAAAACTGCATTAAGCTGATTGGGATGGGTTTAATCCAAAGCACTGTTACTGGGTTTTTTTTCTCCTCAAGTTTGTGTACATTAGTGTAGAATTCTGGGAAAAGCCTTTCTGCACGAGGGTGAGAGGATGCTAGAAATTTACTGGCAACTCACATCTGGTTTTGACCTGGTCCCCTGTCCGACGAATTGGTGGAAGATCTTCCAATTACTTGTAAATCTTATCTCCTTAAGTTGCTTTTCCTCTGGTCTTTAAATTTTTGGGTCTCTGCCAAACCCAGCTAGGGCAAGCACAGGACTCATCCCACTTCCTCCCATCTCCCTTGCCACTGAAGGATGATGTGTGGGTTGAGGTTACAGAAGCTGCAGAGTCAAAGACCTCAGCCCTTTCTGGGGGACCCTGTGCTGGGTGCTCCCTCCTCACCCCTTCTATTTTGTGAGGGAAATGCCTTCTCTTGTCCTCATTGACTTGCCTGCAAAGCAAGAGGGTCATTTCCTTGTTCGATGCTGCAAGCGTCGGGGTGGAAGAGGGGCTCTTGCAGTGCCGAGCAGCAGGGATGAAATGGGTGTTCCCCAAGTTCTGACAGATCTGAGCTCTTGGCCACGGGGCTGTGGCTTGGTGGACCTCGTGCCCTCTCACCAGTGCTGGCATAGGGGAGGGGAGTCCTGCTACAGCCTGTGGAGAGCAGCAGTGCTGCTGGGCACTGGTCTGCCCAGGTGTGTATTGGTGTCTCCCCATCCAGCCCCTCATCTGCAATGGTGTTCCAAAGTGAAATGCAGAGTGGTCACTGTGCTGGTGGGCAGGCAGGACTTTGGTGTGGGAACATCAGAGCCAAACACAAATTGGGTTGTATCTTGTGCTGCTACTGTGCTGCCACCCCATGTTTCTGGCTGGAGGGAAGCTTGTCCTTTCTTGCAGCTCTTTTCTAGATCATCTGAGCCTTGAGGCTGTTCTGTTTAGTTCTGATTTTTCTTCCACGCTTCTACAAGGATTGGTCTTTCTTATTCATATTCTGATGAAAACAAAACAGAAAATTCCCATATGCTAATTACACTTTCGGCCACCTCTGGCTTAGCTAAGGAAGCCTGTGCTTGGGCAAACTTCTGCAGAGGCAAGCAACTGCTTTGTTCTATGAAATCTGCATTTAAAGTCTCCATGTGCCATTTGGTCACCAGCTGACTTAGCCTGAAAACCAAAGGCCTTCTTTGACTTCATAAGCTTTCAACTCATGTGGGGCACCTACAGAGAATGACTTTGCAAAGAGAAGTTTTCCAGTAATAATAATTTCATTGTAAGAATAAGGGTATGAGTCACATAGGATTAAACATGTGGTAGACTGTCAGCTTTTCAACTACATGGATTATTTGGAAGCTGATGGATGATTTTTCATAACTTGCTCGTATTCTTTTGTAGGTAAAAAAAGTGGAAAGTCATTGCTCTGGTGATTAAAATAGCAGACATCTACTGTACTAAACTTGAAACGAATTCATTTTGATTAAATTGCCTTTCCTTTAACATGTCATGAGAAAAACATGGGTCTTCTGAAGACATCTCAAATCATACTTGAGATATGAGGAATGAAAAGATGAAGTTCATATCTGCAAGAGATCAGTCACTTGGGTTCACATTTTGTTTTGCCATTTCTTGCTTATATCAAATCAAACTTGCAATTGTCACAAAGATTTGCAAAACAAGTTGTGGTAATGCTGTCCCAGGGGTAACAAGGAATCCTCGATTCCCAGTCCCAGGCTGGAAGAGGCTGTGCCCTTTGAGTGAGTGCTGATTGCTCCTAACAGCAGAGTTATGAAGAAGTGAGGCAGCATCTGCCTGCCCTGTACAGTAGTTGTGGCTGGGGGAGGCGTGAGAGCGCAGGGCTCTGGTTTCTTTTTGCTGAACACTGATACCTGTAGTTCGTGTGAATGAATTCCTACCTTCCAGCTGATATTTTTTAATGCCTATTTCTTATGTATTTTTGTCAACTGGGAGACATCAAAGCTGTTCTGCCCAGGAAAAACAAGAGAGATAGGGAATAGCAATTGTTTCAAATTAGGTCTTAATGAGGTGCAGATGTTGAGCTGTGCTTGCTAGAATTTCTTTGAAACTACAGATGGTCTGGTAGTTCAGGGGTAAGAGAGGGGCTGGGAGGTTTTTTGGTTTCATTTTCCCTCCTGTGCCATTTGCATGACATGTTAGATTAGGGCTGAATGTAAATGAAGAGCTAATACCCTGCTTGGGTCTCTGGTCTTGCAAAAGCCGTGTGTGTAATTTTGTTAGTGGAGCAGACTTTGTTAAGCAGCTTGGGTTTATGTATAATACATCTTTCTGCTTTTCCTTGGCATTTTGTATTGCTGAGGGTTGGGGGTGAATGGCAGAGAGCAGAGGGGCCCTGAAATATATGGAGACATCCCAACCATCTAGAAATGCTTTGGACCTTTTCTGCTCTAAAATGCATGACTGTATTTTAACAGCCGGTGTAAAGGATGTTTAAAATGCATATGGCTTTCTCTCCTCTGTTAAACTTGGTAAAATGTAAAATTTGCCTTCTCCCACTAGTTCTTACATTTTACTGCTCTCTGGGGTGAATCTCAATAAATAACTGGGAACCAGATCAAAGGCCCATATTTAAGACTGTTTATAAATGCTCGTGTTCTCTAGAAGAGATGATTGTGCATGTTGGAGGACAGGGTTTGGTCTGAACAAAGCGTGCATGATACATGTAAGGCCTGCTTTAAAATACATCATGTTTTGGTGGCTTTTTTTCTCATCCCAAAGGTGCTGAACCTCAGAGCTTGGCTGAACTCAATGGGGTTTTCAGGCTTTTAGCACATTTGGAAGCCACACTTATCCATGGTTATTGAGCTAAGTAGGACGCCACGAGGAGTGTTTTGAAGCTGCTTCAACCCTTGGTGAATAGAGGGATGCGGTTGCTGGTGTCTGTCTCCTGCCCTGCTGGGTGCTCCCTGCAGATTTGTCTCCTCTGGTTACGCTGCTGAGCCCCAAAGCTCCCACTGCCTGCTGTGAGAGAGGGATTTCACCCCAGAGGAGGGGAATGTTCCCAGTGTTTGTGCTGTAACACCTTGTGCAGCCCTGTATCTCCACAGTGAGGTTCTCTGGTGTAGTTTGCACGTTTGGCATTAGTCCTCCTGCTAATTAATGTGAAACAAAGCCCTTGCAGTCCCTTTGATGTGGTCTTCTGCCTTTCTTCCTCCTCTATGTAATGTTAAGCCTTTTAAATCTAGATGGATGAATGCACTATCTATGGCTGTAAAAGCACTAGCATAATTAAACCTTCGGTAATAGGGCTCCACTTTGTTAGCTCGAAATCAGAGCTGTGAAATAACAAGTGAACTTTGGCATCTCTGAGCCTTCTCCCTGTTCAGTAGGGGTCAGGGAAGGTATGATGTTGCTCCTCTGCTGCCCAGATCCTCCCTGCAATGCAAAGTTATGTTTCTGGTAGTGGGTTAAAGGTGTTGGACCTGGGCAGGCAATGGGTGTGATTGAGTGAACAAAACGGTTGGAGGAAAGAAATGGAATTTTGTGTTGGTGCAGATATTGAGGCACCTAATGTCATCCCACACTGGATGGTCAGATTCAGCCCACACATTGGAAGATGTCTAACCAGATAAGGAAGGAGGATCTGCATCATCATGCAGGCTTTGCTGAGTTTGGCTGGCTCCAAGAGGAACTTTTGATCCAGTTTGTAGAATCACAGTATAGTTTGGGTTGGGAGGGACCTTAAAGATGATCTTTTTCCACCCCCTTCATGGGCAGAGATGCCTTCCACTATCCCAGGTTGCTCCAAGCCCCATCCAATCTGGTCTTGAACACTTCCAGGAATCTGGAACATTTCCAGTCAGCCACAGCTTCTTTGGGCAGCCTGTGCCAGGGCCTCCCCACCCTCAGAGTAAAGAATTTCTTTCTCATGTCCAGTCTAACCCTGCCCTCTGTCAGTGTGAGGCCATTCCCCCTTGTCCTGTCACTCCATGCTCTTGTCAGAAGTCCCTCTCCAGCTCTCTTGTTGCACCATTTATGTTGGTGCCAAGGTGACTTTAGGGAAATACAGGTCCAAGCAGTCATGTGTACTTTTGAGGTTTTAATTTGTCTTCAGCTGGTGCTTTTCACGAGACGAAGCTCATGTGAGCTGCAGTCTTGCACAGTTCTTCTTTTGAGGGAAGGCAGTAAGGAATATCTGATCTCTGAAGAAGTGGTGTCATCTTCAAATGAAGGTCAGCGTGTCCCTGGGATGTTGGGTAGGAGTGTGCATTGCCCCAAGTTGTGTAGAGGAAGAGTTGTAAGACTTCCCTGTCCCTACCAGTGGGTGCTCAGGGATGCAGCTCTGTGGCCATCTGAGGCACTGGGCACATGAGGCAGATGTCTGGTGGCTGCTTAGTCAAGGTTTGTCTGGAATTCTGGAAGAAAGGAGCTCCAGATGTGCTGTAGTTTGGAGTGGCCACCTGTTGACCAGCAAGTCAGTAGTTATTAAGCACTTCATATTTATCACCTCTTTTCCTTTGTGAGATCTTTATGTAGGTTTATGTGATTGCGAGGGAGCAGCATGGTTGTAATCTCAGCTCTGGATAACAGATGCTGAACACTCCCAGATTACAGATTAGAAATTTTTTTTTAAGGCCAGAAAGAATTATTAGGGTTGTTAAATCTGTTTGATACCTTCCAGTGCAGGATTTCTTCCAGCACACAGATTAAAATGTCTCATTTTGGAGAGGTATCTAATCTCCTCTGTAAGGCTCCAAGCAGTGGCAAGTCATCCATCACAGACCGAAATGGTCAAGCAGTGATGGGCTGGCAGCAGAGACTTCAGATTTGGGTTTGGAGCAGCACCCAGGCTTCACATTCTTGCTCAGAGCTTATCTGGCAAACCCAGACCGCTGGAGCCTGTAGATTCAGGGGGGAGCTGAAGTGAAGTCTTCTTCCTTGCATGGCTGCACAGAAGCTGCTTTGTCATTTTCTGTGTGTATTTGAGTACAGAGTAGAGCAATATACCTGGGATTTTGGGAAGGATTGAGTGCAGGTGCTGATGTTTTACACCACGTGTCAAAGCTCTGCTTGATCCATCCTCTTTCCCATGTGCACATCCCAAATAATGGTGAAAGCGTGACCAGGAACAAAATGTGCCTGGAAGCATCTTTGTCCTTTCTTTTTGGATTTAATCTGTGCCAGAGGCATGTAGGTTCAAATTTTCCCACTTTCTCCATCAATCCACTTGTTACTCTTGAGGAGTTGTGAAGAAGAAGCAGCTTGTACTGAACTGAGTGAGTGTACAATCGTCCCAGCTCGTGTCAGCAGCTGCTTTTGAATCTCCTGAGTGAGAAGCTGTGGTGACACAACAACCTGTCACCACCAGAGAATGTCACAGTGCCTATGGGAGAGTAGTTTGGTAAGGGAGGGAGAGAGATCTAAAATGAGAAGAGAGCATAAATTCAACAAGCTTGACTTAATATTTTTCATTGGAAAGTTCAATTTACCCATGGAGAAATAGAGCAGTTCAAAGGGGAAAGGCTGCACTGTTCATTGACAGATAAACTGCATCTGTGCTGTCTGCTGGTTTTAAGT
Organism: Machaerirhynchus nigripectus; assembly: GCA_013397975.1. Lineage (NCBI taxonomy): Eukaryota > Metazoa > Chordata > Aves > Passeriformes > Dicruridae > Machaerirhynchus > Machaerirhynchus nigripectus. Next base: position 158,701 of record VZRQ01003451.1, on the reverse strand, counting down.
ATTAGGTATTTTATAGGAATTTGAAAGATACCCGGTTGCAAGTGGTAAACTTCAGCCTGAAGTGGGACATGAGTGGCTGTTGTTTGAGGACAAGGAGGTCTTAGATGATCTGGAGCTGTATTTGAAAGCTGGGAATATTGACAGACAGGTTATATAGACAGTGCAGTGATGGAAGTTGCAATGTCTACTGACAAGGCTGGGCAAGATTAGAAAAATCAGGTGCTGGTCAAATACAATAATTATGTAGACATTAACTGTTAATGAGGTGTTTTCTGACTGGTGAAAACTGGAGAAAGAGGTTTAGTGACACAGGAATCTTTCTTCTCTGCTCTTTGCACAAAGAACTTTTCTTCGTAGGAATTTCTGTCATTAGAAGCTGACTTTGGGTTGAGTTTCCCTTTTGTATAAAGTTCTCTGAACCTTTTGTAAGTGACTACTAATGATTTCTTCTGGTTTTTTGGCTTTGCTTTTGTTTAAAATAAATCTTTGCTGCAGTGGCCTTTAGAGCCTTTTCTCAGTCTCGCTGGCTGACAGCAGCCCCGTGTCTCAGTCTCTTTGTTTAGCTTTCTGCTTAACTTTGTTCCAGGCATTGGCATGCTGGCATGCAAAATGGTCAAATTTTCAAAAATGCTAAAATCCTGACTACCTAGTATTGTGGTGATGCCTATATAACTTGGGTCAAAGTTACAAGATGCTTATATGTCTTGAGTTATAAGATACCGCTATAACCTGAATCATAACTTTCTTTACCTATATAACCTGAATCAAGCTCTTTATATGATGTAATATCTAGTATATGGTTAACTAGTTGCTTAGGGCTTAAATAAATGGAAACTCACCAGGTGAATAGTTTCAAAAGCAGGCAAGTATAGCTATATTGAGAAGCAGCAGGATGTACTAATTAGAAACTGGCAAATGTAAAGCCAATTAACCACAAAATGGAGACTTTAGACTGGTTAGATCCAGAAAGACCAAGGAACACCATAACTACACATGCTTCAAAGACAAAGTTGAAAAGATGTGAGGAAGACCTTGAGCCTTCATCACAGAAGACGCCCAAGACCGCTAAATTGGGGAAGTGCAAGCGCAGTATAGAGGCGCTGTTTACAACCATGAGATAAAATTATGTAAATTACTCTGGAGTATATAATGTTATAGTGACACAGCAATGTTAAGCAATACTTCCTGTATAAATAAATCACAGCACTTGACAAGGGTAGGTGAGTTGGGTGGAAAATCCCCCTCACCTCTGGCGCTGCAATAAACAAATACCTGCTCTATAGCCACCAGTGCACGGCGTTTTGTTTGTAGCTTGTTTTTGGGCATCGGTGGCAAGAGAAACATTCAAGTCATGAGTGGCTGCTTCATTCCCTTGCCATCCTGGGAATAGAGAGAATGTTGGCTCCAGAAAGGATGTTCTGAGATGCGTGTCAGTGCCAGGCCTTGGAGAGGTCAGCCCTCAGATGGCATATTGGTGGCGTGAGCCCGGACAGTCCATTGTGAAAGAGCCTCTCGCTGGTGGCCCGTGGGGGGGCCCTGTCTGAGCCTCACAGATTGCAGGGCCCTGCTGGGGGTGGACTCATTGTTGTGTTTGCTTTCAAATGCAATTGGGAAGGGTTGTGTTTGCTGCCCACAGACATTCCTGCAGCAGGAGTGCCAGCAGGACCCACGGCGTTGCTTTCTCTCCATCACTACTCAGCTCTGGTCTGAGAAGGAACTTTGGGAGAAACAAGGTGTTTGATTCAGTCCTGGTGATCTGAGCTTGTGCATAGCCTGGGCTCAGAGTTACACAGAGAGAGATGTGCTGTTCTCAAAACACAGCAAGTAAGGATTCTGTACAGCAGAAGGCTTTCTTAAAAAGTCAATGTGGATGGCATGGATTTCTCTGGTCATGTCACTGGTGGAGTGGCAGCAAACTCAGTAAGGCTTGGAGAAGCCACACATAAGGTAAAGATACTCAGCGTTATCAGCTCTGGTGGATTGACAGACTTGTCCTTGCTGACCCTGATGTCTTAAGGGGCTAATCACAAAATCAATTGCAGAGTGAAAACAAGCAGTTAACTTGGAAAGGATGAGACAAGAGTCTCATCAAAGTCCCGCAGGGTGTCAGAACTGGAAGTGCCTCGTTTCATGTCGGCATCGTCAGCCAGGCACTGTTTCTTGGCCTGTTGCTGGTTATTAAGCCGGCTACAAGCTACGCAATGGCTGTTTGGCAGCCTGGGGCTTGCATGACACCCCAGAATTGTTTCTAGCAATTCAAATAATTAACATTTTATTGCAAAACAAACAAACAAAACCCTAAACCATAATGCCAGGAGCTTTAAGGATTTTCTCTTTTTTAAGGTTAAGATTTTCTCTTTTTTTAAATCTTACATGCTAGAAACTTAATCAGGTTGGAGCTTTACCTTTGTTTTGCATACTGAATATAAATTCTTCTGAAGTGCTGCAATTCCAATCTGTGGTGAGGATGAGTTGTAAGCTTTAAATGAAAGAAATGCCTTGTCTCAGGTAACACAGTGACCAGGAAGCTGATATGGTGCTTAGTGCATCTGTGTCTGCAGTGGGATGGGAATGGTCAGGGGTCTGTCTCTGCTGCCAGAAGAGGTTCCGTGTCCCCACGGGTGGCACTGTCCATGCATGTAGCAGCATGCAGTTGTTCCCTGGGTCTCTTTGCTGTCCTTCTCCCTCACGGCGCCTTTCCATATCACAGCTCTCTCTTCCCGCAGTGCTGGAGGAAGCCACCCCTCAGCTCTCCAGCCCTCTCTGCCTTCAGGGTGCAGCCCTGTGGTCACCAGCCCTTTCTCCCTTGGGCTCAGCCCTGCTTTGAAGGCTCACCATCATGGGACAAGTCAGCATTCCATGTGGGGAATTTGAGCAGGTCAGGTGCTGCAGGGCAGAGAAACAGCAACAAGCAATTCTTGTCCTAGTTTTAATCTCTATTCCAAGGATGGAAAAATTATGCTTACTTTTGCCTTCGAGTAAAGATTCCTGTCTCTTCTTCAGCTAGGGTGAGTTTGGTGGTTGTGTGGCATTTCCTGTCCTTGCCTGTGTTTTGGGCTAAAGGATGGAAACTGTTAGGATTTTGATGTGACCTACAGAAAAATGGTCTGATCTGTGGTGGGTATGTGAGTGTTCTGCTGCAAAGGAAGCTCTTTATAGCCCTTTGTAGTGGCTGCCCATCTTCATCTGGATGAGGCTGGTGGTTTAGGGCACATATATGAAATTGGATGTTAAGGCTCCATCTCCCAAAGGGAATTGTTAAACTTAGCCTTATTGCCCCAGCAGCTCTGTTCCACAGTAACAGCTCTGGATGAAGTGATGTTCTGATTATGTCTTGCATTTCACGATGGCAAGTGCTAAGAAAATGTACTTTGGTGCCTTTTCTTGGAGATAATGTTTAAAGGAACAGAAAAAAATCTAATTTTTCTACTGCATAGACAGTAAGGGAATGGGGGAATGGGTGGTATGTTCCTAGTGCCTCCTATTTAACTGGAGAATATGGATCAGGGCTGTCTTTCCTGCTGTCCTGTGACACTTTCCCTCCTTTCCCCTGGTACTCCCCTGTGCTCTCAAACCATACTTCTTTCCACCAGCACCTGGAGAGTGACAGTCACGGCTGTGACTGATTTCCCAAGCTCAGCCTGTGTTTCCCATGACAGGAATTGGTGGGTGACTTTTCCCTGTCCTTATCTCATCCCAGAGCCTTTAGTTGTATCTTGTCCAGCTGAATAATGGAGCAGCTTTGGTGGGCACCCTGAAAGCAGCCAGGGTCAACCCACCACCCAGAGACATGAGGCACAAGGGTTGTGGGACACAAGTTGTATTTATTATGTATTAAATGAGTATTTGTATACTTGTATTTGAATTTTAACTTGTCAAATAAGGACTTTACCAATTCCATGGTTGAAAAATCAATCATAGAATCTTAAATTCATGGGCTTTCACAATGGTTCAAGTGTATCTTTGAAATGTTTTCAAGCTGTTCAGCCCCTGTTGCATTCAGGTACTCCTTTCCCTTGGCCATGGGGATGGGAATCTTCTCTGGTGGCAAGTAAGATTTTTATGCAATGCCCTACTTCCAGGAACTGCTGTCTGTGGGGAAAATGCCACTTCTGGAATAAGATTTTGAAAAGCAACAGCGATTGCTAATGTTAATAAAACTAAAACACTGTTAGTGTTTGGCTGGGACTGCACAGCCTGTAAGTGGTGACTCCTTTGAGCTGGTCCCCTGGTGCTGCCAGTGCTGAGCAGACAAGACATCGGGGTGGTGGTGTGGCACCAGATGGGACAAGCACAAGGGATGACTTTCCCCATGCTTTGTGCTCATAAAAAAAGCCCCATAAAACCCCTTTACAGCTTGCTTTGACAGTGTTTAAAAAACTGGGGCTGGGGTGCTTTGTAGCTCCGCAAATACCAGAGGTAATGGGGATGTGTGTTTTCCTCTCTGAACATTATGGTGCTTGTGCCTTTCCAGGGCAGCGGGAATCCCCTGGAAAGCTGCCTCGTGTGCTTATGGGGCTTTCACTTGCAGTGGTACATGTCAGCTGCAAGGGAGGGGCTTTGAGTGGTCTCCTAATGAACAGGAGAGGGGAAAAAAATGTGCACAGCCATCCCATACCGTTTGTGATGGGGAGAGGGAGTGGGACAAGGGTTTTACATGTTGCTCCACGTCCTTTGTTAGCGTGTGGCTGATGCTGCCTCTGGGAGTTTCGTTGTTTCCCTGTTCAGTTTTGCACAAGAATTGACAGGCACCAGCTCAAAGACCCTCAGCTTTTTTTTTTTCCTCTTTTTTTTTTCTTTTCTTTTTTTTGCCTTTTTTTTTTTTTCCCCTCTTGAAGCCACTTCCCAGGGAGCCTGAGCCATGTGCTGGGGGTTCCCATGCAGCATGCAGAGGGAGGCCCAGCTTTGGGAATCTTATTTTATTTATTTTTCCCCTGTCCTGCTGCTTTCTCAAGCCAGCTATCTCTGAAGTCAGGGCAGGAAATGAAAGGGCTGAGAGGTCAGGGGTGCCTGGGGAGTGCTAAGGACCTGCCTGCCGAAAGCCTGCGGTGACTCTCCAGGCTTGGACACAAAAGCAGAAGACTGTGTACACTTAGAAGCATTTCTAGCTTGATTCATTAATAGCCAAGCCAAAAAATGTGTGCAGCCCTTCCAGAAGGAGAATATAACTTTGTGTTGAACTGGGTGCTGTATTTGGAGTGCAGAGCTGTGTTTTGGGTAGGAGCAGTGTGGGTGCTGCAGGAAATTCCATGTGATGCTCATTAAAGGTCTACAGGGATTACCTTTGGAGCTGTCTCCCTGTTGCTGTCTTTAATTTGCCTATCAGCTGTCATCAAAAACTGCAAGATGCTGTTGAGAACTTGAGTCTCAAACTACAAGTGTTTTCTTGTAGTTCCCTGGTGATATTCGGTGTATGAGAGGGTATTTTTAAGCATTCTGTATATAAATATTGAGGAGTTGGGCAGCAGGGCTCGTAGCATCAGTAGAGAGGAGCAGCTTCTCAAAGGCTTCCTGGTTCATCAGGGCATGACTGGAAATGGAAGAGGCCTTACTCAGTTTGAGCATTGGTTTAAGCTAAGACTTACTCAGACACTGTGATGTGCCAGTGTGTGATATCCTGTCCAAGCTAAAACCAGTTAAATTAGGTGGTGGAGAAGGCAAAGGGGAAGGATGTGCCAGGGACCAGGGTGCATGGCTGGGAAGAGGGGGTTGAAGAACAGGAAAGGCTGTTTTTCAGTAGCACCCTGCTCCTGGCTGGCCCCATCCAAGAGCCCTCCTGCACCCTCCTGTGCTGCACACAGTATTTGCAGCCACGTCTTCCAGGTGTTTGTCCTCTCCATGCATGCCCAACCCTTTTGGGTTGGCAGGAGAGCCTTCCCAGGTTAAACACCTCTGCCTCTTTAGGAGACTGGCTGTTGTTTGGCTATTTGACATCTGTGCTTGTTCAGTTTAGGGGTGGACTGAGAAGTGATGAGGTCCTGGCATGGCTGGAGGTGGCCTTGCTGATGTGCTGCAGCTGCTTTGCCCCAGGAAGGAGCTGAGGCTTCTCAGTCGTCCCCACCTGGCAGGGATGCAAGTTTAACAAAGTGCTCTGAAGGATGGTCCTCAGGGTTTTTGCTTTTTTAGTGTAAGTATTTGCAAATAGGAATTGTTTGTTTATTTTGCACCCCTGCTCTCAAGCTGTGGTGGGTGCACCCGACCTGTGGGTGCTGACAGATTGAAGCTTGGAGAGTTTTACCTTACAAGGATGTTTTCCCAAGTGCCAATGAAGTTTTTTTGCAGTATACTTAGTGATTTTGTGAGAACTCCCGTAAACTACAAGAAAAAAAATTTGGAAATCAATATTTCCAATTTTTTCATTGCCTCCTCATGGTTTGAAATAATAGGGAAGTGGGCTTTTCAATTAGAATTTTGGTTAGTTCTCCTTTATGAGTAATAAATTGGATATCTGCTGTGCAGGTTTCTCTCCTGGATTGAATTACTTAACTTAGTTCCACATATTTTTTTGCCTGAAATATCACAGGCTTCTTTATTTTACAATAAGTTTTTTCCTTTTTTTTTCCTTCTGTTATGATTTTTGTATTTTATGACTTAAAAAAAAGCTGCATATAGTGTGCTTTTTTGGGCACTACTAATGAGCAGACATGTGTAAACCATTAGCTTAAGAATTAGTAAGAACAGATAAGAACAGTTTTGGCGATTCTGTTAAATTAGACATTTGCTTTATCTTAGTAGAAGACTTTCCAAATCATAAGCAGATCAGCTGCCAAACTGCCATTGACTTTTTGGAGGAGTAAGATGCATTTCTGCCTAACACAGCATCCTCTTAATGGGATGCACCTTCTTGACCTTCTGTGTTTATGTAGATACAACTATAATTGTATGGGATTTTTATTATTTAATTATGATGTTCCAAAGGAGTGGTTAGTAATCACTGGTATTCCTCCAATATCCCTGAAGATGAGCTCTCCTGTGGCCTTGTACTGAATGCTTTTTAAAGAAGACTGTGTGTAAAGTACTCTGAAGTCTTAAAAGAAGTTTTTCTTGTTCTGTTGGTTTCTTAAACACAGAATCCCACACTAGTTTACAACTGATTGTCATTTGTAAAAGCATAAACATTTGTAAAAGCTTATTTCTACTTGTATTAAGAAAGAAATTTATGTTCCGTTTTTAGATGTAGAGTTCTAAAATCATCTCACAGAGGGAACATACATTTAGCATTACCTCAGTTTGTGTTGAAACTCCATAGAAAAACAAATGATCTTCGTCAAAAATAACAGAGCTGGTGCCAGTGCTTCTATTGCTCAATTCTCACATTTATTTCAAACAAGCACCTTCATGCTTGGGAGCAGCTGACTGTAGGCATCTGCAAAACCATCTCATCATTCCCACAGTGAGTCCCACTCATAAATTTCTCAAGGTTTTAAAAAACTAAAGGAAAAGGCTGGTAGGACACTTTTACTGCACTGATCACGAGGGAGTTTTGTACTTCTGTCTTGGTTTGGTTGGGCTGTTGCTTTACGAATTGTGAGCTTTTTGGGTAAGGGGTTTGGGTAACACCTTTGCACTGTGTTTGTGCAGTACTTGCCATAGTTTTTGTATATGACCAGGGCAGAGTAACACTGGAGTACCAAAAAATACAAATGCTTCTAATAAGGGTAGAATTTGCCTGGCAGGCTATAAGCTCCCAGCTTTCCAAAGAGAGTAATGGATTTCCCTTATGGATGGTACTGGTGTGCTCACTTCCCAAAGCTGTTGAACTTCTTTTCTTTGAAAACGTTGTTTTGTTCTGGAAAAACCAAAAAAGGAGACCAGCACTTCTCTCCTCCCTACTCGTTGCTGGGTTTTGGAGATGTCTAACAAGGAGCCAGGGGTTGAGCTGGAGAGAAAGGCATTGGCACAGCTGCTGTGGCTGTTGTTGCTGCTCCGTGATGCCACAGCAGATCTGGCAGACCCCCTGCTGCTGAAGCACTCTCTCCTGAGGATGCTCATAGCTGAGAACTGAGCTGACATTCCTCAAGGGTCAGAGAGGAAACAATTTGTCTTCTATGAGTCCAGTGATACTTTCTTTTCATTAATGGATCTCCTGGTGCTGAACATCAGAATGAGTTTTTAAGAATGAAATGAGTGGTCACGACTGTTCTTTGCTTTAGAAGATATTTTAAGTGTTTGTAATATAATTCGTGGTTCGTGGTCTTAGCAGGAGTTTTCCAGAGTAGCAAAGAGTCAATGGAGAGGTCAATTACACATGCATGGAGAGGAGAAGTTGGGAGAATAAACACAGGAGAAAAATATTGTGTGTTGCAATAAAAATAAGCAAAGATCTTCTCATGGGCTCTTGAACTCTGTGCTGGGTTTGACGGGCAGCATGAGGTTTGCAGCTGTCATTCCCCAGCCTCTTGATGGGGACAGCTTCGTAACCTGGGAAGTCTTTAAATATGAGCAGCAGATCAAAAGCAAGAGGAGGAATTCAGGCTCTGGGCTTGACTCTGCCCATTAGGTTGTGTTACTTGTTTAAACCCACTTCTCTTTTT
>VZRQ01003451.1:24958-150140 GCA_013397975.1 Machaerirhynchus nigripectus | reverse complement strand
TTTAATTTGGAAGCATGTGAGGGAACTGTGTGCTGCTAGCACCACAACTGTTGCTGCGGTTTGCAGATGTAAATGCAGCACTCGGTGCTAACAACACTAACTAAAAGGCTCTGGCTGTGATTTATGGCTGGTACACATGGCAGTGAAACAATATCCCCCGTGAGCGCGCTGGTATGAGCGGGACGCGCGATGAGTCTGCCCAGGGAACAGGTGGCCACGTATTATCTGGGGGCTCCAAATCTCCTGCGCTGTATGTGTTGTGTAGGGTGAAACTTAATGTTCAGCTGCTGGCTGCCTTTGATGGCCCTGCTGGTTTGCACGGGAGAAGGGGCTGGTGCTGTGAAGGCACAAGGATATGGATTCTGCTCCTGCAGCTGTACTGGCAGCTTTCCTGTCCATAGTCCAAACCAATTTTATCTCGTGCAGCTTGTCAGTGGTAGCTATTTCCCCCTGCAGACAAGGCAGAGGGATCAATGACTGCTCTAATAGTTATCCTTAGTTTATGTACAGTCCTCTTTTCTAAAAGGGTTAGTGGATTTTATTACCGATGTGCAGCAGAATCTTTTTGACTAGTACCATCAAACACCAAAATGTTTCTATTCTGCTGTGAACTTCAAAGGGGGAGAAGCAGAACAAAGCTAGGAAGAAGATAAAAACAAACTTGCCAACTATCCAGGATGCTGTAAAGCCTTTATTGATTCTGCTTGGGAAGATCTTCATAATTCTACCAGACCTGGACTCAGAGTAATAAAATCTTTAAAGGAATCCATCCAATCATATGTTCTCTCTATCCTTGAATTGCAGAAGTAGTGTAAACATGGACTTTTACCAGGCTCTGGTTCCAGGAGGAGGCTCTTACATACACAAATAAGAGCAACAATATGAGTACTTTTCCCATTTTTTCCTCCCCTTTGCATGTTGTTTACCATTTAGATTTTCATGGACTCGTATATTTTCCTGATAATTATCCAAAAGGAAACCACAGTAATTAGGGAGGTTTTGGTATATACAACATCCTAGCATGTCTCTATAAAAGAGAAAATGATGATGATTTGACTTGGGGTCAAATAATTATAAACTTCCATCTGACAGTCCTTCCCTTGGAGGTGTGCTCTTCATGGCAGCACTGTAGTAGCACCCTGGGAGTGGAGAAGATCTCAGACTTCTCTCCATGATGAATATCACCAGGACATCAGGGTACTGTTAGTTAATTCAAGATTAGGGAGTATGGAAGATTGTTTTGTGGGGGTTTTGGGGGGCTGTTTAGTTCTGGGGTTTTTTAAAGAAAAAAGTAGAAACACTTTGAGATGTGTGTTTATTTACTCAGGACTCTGTTTTCTATTGAGGACATGATCCAACTGTGCATGGCTTTAAGTCTTCTGCAAATATCCCTGTGTTAGGTTTTGCAGCAGGAATGTTGTTGCTCTGAAGTTCACTTTCATGTCCACATTGAGAAATGAGGTCTGTGGACTTGCATAGAAAGTGAGCTGCTTTTAGATCTTGTGGTGATAAACTGAAAAATGGAGGTTAGAAAACACTCTATGGTACAAACCACTGTAATCCTGTGGTGTAAAGAGGAGAAGTGGTGTGGTGTGAGTGAAAGATGAGTGTGCTTTTCTTGGAAATACGAAAGGGAAGGGACTCAAACTTCTTGGAGAATGTATTGGTTGGATGTAATCCAGTTGTGGACTTGGAAGGAAGTGAGATGTGCCATCAACTTGCTGAATTCTTGTGATGTTTATGCATCCAGGAGTTAACTTCTTTGTAGAGAATTTTTAACATCCCGAACAATAATCTCGTGGTTTTTGTAAAGTATCTCTCTGAAATGCATAGGTCTGGTCAACCTTGGCCCTTCCTTTGTCTGTTCCTAACCAGCCTTCCTCCAACTCCTTAAGATACAGCTGTCAAAGTAACTTGAAAGGTGTGGTGGGATGTTTGACTAAGCAGCTTCTACAAAACCAGGACAAGCCTGCAGGACACATCTGTTCAGAGCTCTCCAGGGAGCTTTCGTTGAAGTTAAAGCTGAACATGTGTTGTGAAGAGCTTGGGTGTGGTTGGGTTGGGGTTTCACTCCACTATGTGGGGTTTTTGGGGGTTGTTTTCTAATGACAAGATACATGTGGTGTGTCCATGTTGTAATTACCCAACAGCTGCTGAGTGCCAGGCGATAAAATGACAGACAAAATGTGGTGCAGATAAATGAAATAGTCTTGTGTGTGGGAGATGGATGAGTAATGATTGGGAAAGACGAGACATCTCAGGCTCACCTACATCTTGAGACAGTATGTGTATCTCCTCCTTTCTCCAAAAGGAGACAGAGGACCTTTGAAGTGTGCAGAGGAGGGTAAAAAAGGGTGATGAAATTTATGAGAGAGCAAAGAACCATTGAATAGACAGTTCTTGCATGTTTTCAAGTACCTGCCCAAGAGCAGAAGGAGTCCCCTGGCTGTTTTGGTTGGCATGATTTGGGTTTTTAGCTGGGAAAGACTGCAAATGCAGTTGCCCCCAGCACAGTTCCTACAGTTGTTTACTGCCCCCAGGGTAATCACAAGAGCTGGTACTCAGGAGATGATCTTCTCAACCTGGGAAAAGCATTCTCCCTATTCCCCACTGTTGGACGTGGGTTAATAATAAAGAGGAGAGTCATCCCACACATGTTCATGTTTCAACTTCTTGCTAATGCTGTCATGTGCGTCAGCAGAGCTGCCAACAGCAGAGCCGTGTAACACCCTCTTCCCCCAGCCCTGCACTCCCTCGTGCAGCTCGGAATCCTGCTCATGGCCATGGCATGCGCTATTAACCACCGTGGAGAAAGCTGGGTTTGTGGGTTTGGCAGGCCATCTGTTGTGATGGCATGTGAGCGTTTGCCCAGGCAAATCACTGCACAGCTGGGGAACAGCTTAAAGCAGCACCTTGCTCCCACACAGGTAGGCAGCACTCGAATAGTGGTTGTCCTCTAGTAAAAACCTCATGTCAGCAAATTTTGAGGAGGTTGTTTTGGGTATTCACTGGATTTTATTTTCACTAAAATAATCCAGTAGTGATTTTCTGATTAGAATTAAGCTTGCTCTTTTTTTCCCAAAATACGTCTATAAGCTGAGTTTTGTTTAAGCTATGTTTTGTGTGGCTGTTCCACCCAAACCAAGTAAATATTATAGTTCTCCAATTGACTTCACTGGAACTCTGATGGAGTCTGAAGTTACATGAGGGCTTTTTCAGTTGGATGATTTTATAATCTTGGTTTTCTCCTATAGAATAAAAAGATACCATCTCAAGTTCAGTCAGCTGCAGGTGTGATTTCCTGGTCTTAGCTAAAAATCACATAGCAGGACAAATGTTGTCTCTTACGTTGACCCAGGATCTGGTCTTGCTTGTCTGCTTGCGAAGGGAAGTCTTTTCATATCAAAATAAGGGAAGAATTTCCAAATGTCAGAACCACTGATACAAGATACGTGGACGCATATAAGATACTTAGGGTTTCTGGACTCCTAAAATCTTCCTTGTATCTTGGAATCAAAAACCCCCTTGTTTGCAAGTAGTCTTTGTCAACGATTGGCTCAGAATAATTTGCAATGCGTGTTTTACTGGTGCTGTTCAATGACACCAAAGTGCCTTTGGTCCTTTTACGTGCTACGTTCATCTTTCTAGTTAATGTTGTCCAATTAAATGGGCCAGAGGTGGGCAGACACTGAGAGGAATTCGTCTGCCTTAAATGTACCTCTTCCCTGGGTCTGAGTCCACAAGAGAGCTGGTTAAAAGTCCCTGGTGAGAAGCAGCTCTCCTATCGACAGGGGACTCTCTAGAGGTTGTCATAGACCCTTTCTTTGGTCTATAAAGGGGTTGGGATGAACAACTCTAATGGAAAACTCTCCTTTGAAGGGAAGTCAAGGCGGTTGAGAGAAATCCCACTCTCAAATCCTTATCAAACGTGCTGGAATAGTTTTGCTTTGCTTTGAGGCTTTCTCTCATAATGCGGTGCCAAAAATAGCGAACTATCTTCAATTTACTCAAGAATTTAGTTTTTATAACTCCTTTCAGACAGAAACATGCGAACACGTTTCATAATTTCCTTTACAATTGTGTGCATCCATCTATGCAAATAAACAGGCTGCTTGAATTATTTAATGTTGGAGTGCTTTGAAAATGTAATGTGCTGTGTAAATGCAAAGTATCAACGATAGAGTCCTACGATTAATAAGACCTTTTATTAAATAAATGCTGGTTCTTGCCAAAATTCCAGAGAGACTTGTGGTAGAGCATGTGTACTTAACAGGTCAGAATGTGAAAGTAATAACACACATTCTCAAATAGAAAACACATGTATTTGTTTTTAAACTTGGATATATTATTTTAAATTCTTAATACCCTCACCCTTCTTTGATTAAAGGGCCATAGACTAAGTGGGGTTTTGTAAGAGATTTTCTAACAGATGTTCACTGCTGAGAACATTTCAAACTGAAGACAGAACAGATGAAAATCCATAGAGGAAAATACAATATAAAACTGATCTTTAAACTTGGAAGTCTGTGGGAAATAACGAGCATAGCTTTCCTTCTCTTAGCAGTTGGTGCTTTGCACTGACTGGGCAGTTGCAGAAATCCACCTACAGCAGTAGCAAGAGGAAAAAAAGGGGAAAACTGGTCTATATTAAATAATACTCTGATTGTACAAAGAAATTAAGCTGTTTGTGTTAATCCCCATGAATGCCACTTAAGTGAGCAGGTATATAAAACTATACTGAGCCTCAGGTCTGTCTCCTGTCTCAGCTGCATCATCTTAAGTGGAAACATTGCTCAGATTGATGGAGCTTGTGTTATCAAGTGCTCCTTTATTAGTGTTAAGCTCAATTCTTGTTTCTGTTCAATTTATCAGCTCTTGCTACAAACAGATTAGAAGCAATAGAAGCTTTATCTGACCTGAAAGCCTCGAGATTCGGCCATGAATTATACTGTTTTGTTACACAAACCACTGGGAAAAAATTGAACTGATCAAGGAAATAAATTGCATGGACACTTGCAAGTTTGGGGTTTTGAAGGGAGATTACCTTTGCTATTCAGTGGATGTGTTGTGGCAAATTACTCTGTAGTGCTTTGGGGGGAGGGACGTGGGGATGCGGGGTGGCTTCAGATCCAGGGTTTTGGTGTCCTGAGGTATTTGTTAAGATTCCAAGCGTGATGTGAAGGTGCCAAACAGCCTCCCTTGCTGCCTGCTTCAAAGTGGGTGTTTTGACAATTGCAAAGGAATCTGAGATCAAAATCTGTTGAAGCACAGCTACAGATAACGTCAGTAAGCAATCAGAAAAGCAACATAAAAAAAAAAAAAGAAAAACCCCAAACAACAACAACAAAAACTAAACAAAAGATGAACCAAACCAAAAAGCTGTACAACTAGAGAATGTGTGGAGAATATGTGAACTTCAGTGTTCCAGGCTCCTGTCTCTCTTTTGATACTCAAAAAAAAAAAAAAAAAAAAAAAAAAAAAAAAAAGAAAAAAACCCCAACCAACCAAAAAAAATAAAACCAAAACAAAAAGCCCAAAAAAGAAACGAAACTGAAGTGAGGAGACAAAGGTAGAAAACCACTGGGAGGGAGAACTTCCTGTATTTCACTGGTTCAGGACTGTGGGATTCCCACTCGCTCGGTGTTAGGGGAGGCAGGGTAACCAAAAGGGATGGGGCTGGCACAGCTGGCTGCTGCCTGTCCCCAGGGGCACTGCTGGGAGCACTGTGATTGCAGTGTAGGCTGGAGCACCATACTGATTTGGAAATCTACTGCAGATGAGTGTTTAGGGGACAAGTGTACACCAACATTGATGGGATATCTCCTATCTGTCTTGATGGCTGAGAGATAATAAGTTTTCCCCATCTTGAACTCTTGTTTTCTGCATTGTTGTGTGAGAGCATGAGCAGAGCAGCTGGCAGTCTGCACTGATCTTTAACCATGATAGAGCACAAGGACACACAAGGATATTTTGTGGCAACTCACCTTTTCTCTTTTTTCAAGTTCAGTTTGCATATTAAACTCCTGAACAGCTGCTGAAAATGATTAGCACAAGATATGAACATTCTCATTGTACAATGTATCTCTTAATTAGTTTCTACTTCTAGCTGCTTTTGTTCTTTCTTTTGTTTATCATATGAATTATGTTTATCTATGGATTTAAATAGTGAACCAAGGAGGTTAGAAGAGTTTGATCTCTGCTGACCTCCTATACTTTTTCAGTTGTCTGTGGACTTGGATTTTAGTTTATAGCCTAGTACAAATATAAAACTGGATTCTGATTCTGGACAACTTTGGCATATCTTCTTTAAAGAAAAATTTGCTCTTATTATTATCCTTATGCTGTGATTCAACTGTATCTAATGCCTCTTTGTTATGTTCTTTTTCCTTTCATATTTTTGTTGCTATTAAATATTAATAGGCAATATGTTTGGGGCAAGCTTTGTTCCTGTGTTGAATTTTTGTGTCAGCAGTGCTGGCACTCTGTGGTGCAGGTCTGGAACCAGCGCCTCTGCCCATTTTGATATGGGGACAGTCTGGCTTTGGTTTCCATGCAAAAATTTGTTAAAAGGAGGAGGATCATCTTTCATTTCATTTACTGAGGGAGTTTCACTACAAACCAAGTCTGGAAATAGGAGAATGTAGTTTGTGGAGAAGGAAAATTATCAGGTTTGGGATGGCGAGGGCTTTCTGCTTGGGAGGCAGTGGCCCTGCTGCTCACTCGTTGCTGAAAAATGGTGACATCTATCAATCCATCAAAGGGCAGAGCAGTAAGGTAAACAACAGCCCTAAACAGGGACATCTGGCTCCCATAAATTAATTGGCCATTTACACAGTGAGGGCTGTTTGCATGTAAAAGAAGGCCTTCCTGCTAACACTGTCATACGCTTTTGATTCTCCTGGTTCATCCATGAATTAGGATGGCTTGTTTTAGTCAGCTGGGTTTAATTTATTTTACTTTGTCACTCTTGAAATGAAGAGGAACTGGGCAGTCATGAATCATCTGATACTGACACTTTGTCTTTTGATCCTCTGGGATCTTGCTTATATTTTTCTCTTATAATAAGAAACCCAAGGAAAGGGGATGATGAGTCTGTCTGCACGAACGTGAGTTCAGACTCCTCTTCCCCTGAGAAATCTTTGTTTTCCCTCCACTGCCACTGCTGTTGAGTGTAATTGATGGTGTCATGGGATGAAGAGGTTTCCTTCTTGCTAAGAATGTTCTGAACAGTCCCCATATGTGAGAGCAGCCCGGGATCCCTGGATTGATGTTGGCAATGCTTCATGAGTTCCTAACTGGGCATGACAGGCTCTGAGGCCTGGACTTACTCTGGGGCAATCAAGGAGTTTTAGTTGACCAGACTCTTGCAAAAACATGGATGGAGGGGTGTGGAGATGCTGCTGTCGGGATGGACAGGGCTTTGGAATGCATCCAGTGGAAAGACTGAAGCAAACTCAATCCAGTGTAAGGAATGGATTTATGTTCCTGGGCCTGTGGCCAGGACATGCTGAATGCATCCCAGAAGTGTTGTACTACTTATTTAACATGCCTTTTCCACAGTTAAAAGAAGTTTGCCCTTCAGGGTTGCTCTCCTTGGTTCATCCATTAAGTAATGTTGCAGTGGGGGGGAAAACCTCCTAACATGTTGTTTTAGCTTGAATGAAGTAACCCTTGCTGCCACATGTGGCATTGAGGACTGTCATCCAAATTTTTGAGTCTGTTAAATAGTTGAGGCTTCCTCTCTTCTTCACCCTGAGGTGAAGGACACATGGTCTGGCTTTTCCAGGAGCTTTGTTGAACTGAAATGTTGGGGTTTTTGGTTTAGGTTTGTTGGGGTTTTTTTCAGGCATCTGTCAGCAGTGCTGTGGGGTGGGTGGCTGACCCTTTCTGAAGTTCTCAAGGAGGAGATAATTGATTTTAATCACTCCTGACATAATTGGTGAAGTGTGTTATCTGGAGAAAAAAAAAATCAAAGAGGTATTTTAAAGGGGGGAAAAAAGGCCATGTAAAACTTTTGTTTTCATGTTTATATTTCTTACTGTGTTTTAATGGCAATTATCCTTGGCTTCTAACAGTATCCCCTCTGTGCATCTCCCACCCCACCACTGTGATGCATTATTAGATGTCTTCCACTACCCATTTCCCTCCTGCTCCTCTCTGGCTCCAGATGCCTCAGGGCTGGTCAGCATTGCAGGGGCCGGGAGCTGCCTGCAGCATCAGGCTTTCAGTCAGCCTGGGGAGCTCAAAACACCTCCACAAACTGCAGCCGTGTAAGGGCAAAAGTTCTTTCTGTCACGTAAGGTGATAGGTTAGTTACAGCTTTGCAGGTGAAAATGAAGTACCTATAAATGTTTCTGTCAAACTTATCAGTGTGTTCAGGTTTGAGTGTCTTCTTTAATTTGCTGTTCAGCAGATGTGATTGGGAGGAGAAAAGAGTAAGTCCTGCCATATGACTAACAACAAAATACACCCTGGAGGGGAAGAATTGCTGCTGGCATATGAAACAAGATGCTCTAGAACTTGGAGGTCTGAGGGGACATGTTTTGCTGCTGCTTCTTCCTTTCGACACTATGCAAAGATCTATTTTTTTTTTCCTTCTGTTTGGCAATCTCTGCCCCAAGGTACCAGGATTTTAAATGCTCAGCTGCGTTGTGATTTGGCTGGGTGGATGGACCCTCTGCAAACCTGTGAGTCTGGTAGATGCTGGTTTCAGGATCAGGATTATCTGGAGTGCAATGAAAAGAAATCTGCCATTGCATCCAACCAGTGTATCCAGCTTTTTTTGAAAAAGCACTATGGGAATTTTTTTGAGCCAGTCTGTAAGCCACTTGAGAGAATACTAAGTAAATATGTACAGTTGGATCAGGCAGGCTTTTTACTAAAGAGGGAATTTATTAGAAAGTATTCAGAGAATAATAAACATTACTGAGAATTCCTGGGTTCCTGCCCATGGATTTATGAGTTTATGCTTTAGCTGGATAAATCTCTGTGCCTTAGTTTTCCCATTAGGATGCAGTGTCACCCCAGCTTTCTTTCCCTTATCATGGAAGTAAAAAATGATATAACCATTGTTCCTGTAAGCCTTCCATCATATGTTGCTTCATGGGCTTGTCTGATTCCTGTTAAAAGTGATGTTGATTGAGAAGTGCCTGTTACCACCAGTGTGGGGATTTAGGGAGATCCCTGCAAGGTTTGGGATCTCTCTGAGGAGTTGTTCCCCATGCAGTAACTGTTTTGCCTTCTGCCTGGATTTGTTTCCCTGAGCTGTGGGTTCCTGTGGTTGCTTTTGAGCACCTGCAGCTCTGAGAACAGAGGAGGCATATTTTCAATGCAGGCATATAAAAAGGAATGAGTCTGAAAGCACTGGCAGTGTTTGAATGCCATCAGAGAAACCAAAGCCTGTTCTTCAGCATTGTGAATTACCCTGGTATTTTAAATGCAGGTACTGGCACCTTGGTTGTAAAATTTGCTGATTTTTAATATGACTAATTGAGGTCTGCAGCACTGACCCTGGCTACCAGGAGCATCTCCTCTCCACTGAGGGTTCCCTGCAGGAATGAAAAACCACCAACCTTTTGTACCAAATACAAGCCTCTTTTGGGGGATGTTTTCTGAGGAAAAATGTTCTTTCTTCACCTGCCAAACAGAGCTGAAGAGGTTATTTGTGGCTTCCTGAGCAGTGACAGTTTGAGGTGTGGGGTATGTGCCACCCTTGGGAAGGTAAGAACTGTCTTAGAGCACTTCACTAGGTGAGGCTTGGAGGGAGACTTAAAAAAAAAAGGCATGGTGGGAGGCCTGGGTTTGTTTTGTTTTGTTGTTTTGAAGTCAAGGTGAAGTTAAGTGGAAATAGGAACTCTTCTCCCTACTTCCCACTAAGCAGAGAAGTTTGTCAGTGTCTGAGCCCACCAGACTTCACAAGGTGCTTGTGATTTCTCCAGCCAGTGGTGATGAAAAGTCAAGGGTGAGTTCTCTGCTCTTTTCATCTGGTTCAGGTAAAGCTTTCCAGGGTGCAAAGTCACCAGGGTCCAACCCAGAAACATGTGATGGGACTCCAGGCATGAGATCTCCAGGACCTGGGAGATGCTTCTTTCAGCATGGCCTGTCTGCTTCTCCCCTTCCTCCCTCTCCAGCTCCAGGAAGAAACTGCCCTAAAAACTGCTGCATTTCCGAGGTTATTTGTTTTGCTGAAGCCTCTTGTTGCAGGCCACCATGATGGTAAATGGAGCAGCGTGTGATTCAGGCAGCGGTGTTGAAGGAGGCTTTCCTCTTGTTTTCTTCTCAAGGGGTCCAGGTCGAACCCACTTATCTCCTTTCCTGTGGATTATCGGGAGCTTGTTTGTGTGCTCCCAAGGCCTGTCTCTTGGGCTTCATCCGCTTTCCCTAAAATCTATCAGGCTTTTGAAAGCTATGAGGCACTGATGACAAAGCACAGGAGCTGTATTTGGGTTTTGATGGGAAAGATACAAGCATCTGGATATTTTTTATATGTGGATTACTTCTGAAGCTCAGAGCAGTGAAGAGTTTTCATTTATGCTTTCAGAAGTTGCTTTCAGAAGGAACAATGTAGGTCTTTGTGTGTCTGTGTATCAATTCCCTTAGTGTGTTTCTACTCATATTTCATCAATAAAAGAAACATATTCTAATAATATTTTTCTAGTGATGTTAAATAATGCATTCTCTTCTGAACAAGCTGAAATTTATCCATAAATTTTAAGTAGGGTCTTTGTTGCTCAGGGTTGGCTTGAATATTTCAATTTCTGTCCAGTGCTGTAAAATGTAACAAGCATTTTGAATAAGCTATTTTTCAGTCTAGTGTGGATGGCTTTTTAGTACCTCTAATTTAAAGAATCAAATTGATACTGCTTGCATTTCCTAAGCAGAAACACAGTTTTGATGAATGGCATGCTTTGATAGGAAGAGATTAAAGTATCAAATGCTTACTTTAATAATGTAGTGAGATGCAGTTTGCAGATATTCCTTATAATTTAGGATTTGATGAAAGTCCTTCTAGGTTTATAGTGCATCCTTATAGTCTCATTTCCCATTATCTTGTTTTGGTAGAGGGACTATAACTTATTAAATGAGGAGCTGGAGTTTAATTTATTATGGGTAACTCTCCTTAAATCGACTTTCATGTACAGATGGGCTGCAGCACTTTTAAGTGACTGTTGGGCAGAATGATCTATTTATTTTTGTTACTGGTTGATAGAGAAGAATTTTTCCCCAGGGACGTAGTACTGCACAACTGACCTATTGCATTAAATAAATTCTCTGCTTTCCTTTGGAGTAAGCAAACCAGTCTATTCCCAGAGCAATTACGGATGTGTGCCCCTTCCCCTTGCTGTGATTCATACCACATTGGTACAAAGTCTGTAAATAAACAGAGCTGAATTCTTACCTAACTGTTTTACATGGGAACGGTGCTGTTGAGCTGGCTGGGGGTGATATGATCCTTTTGAACTGTTGCAACTGTGCCTGAGAACTGCCTTGACACGTCGGCCTTACGGAAAAGGTTTGGAGATGAGCCTTGCAGGCGATGGGGGCTGGAGAGGTGGTCTCAGCCTTGAGGGGTTGTAAAAAAAGGTCAAGCCGTAACCATGGCATGATGGCTTTGAGGAAGAGATAAGTGCCATGTCAGTCAGTCTGGAGCTGTCATCACAGGGAAGCTGAGGACAGAAATAAAGCACAGCTCCATCTCAGTGCTGGTGCTGAGCTGTCATACCACGGTGGCACAGGAATGGGTGAAAATAGAGCAGGATTCGCTCTGTAGCTCAGATGATTCAAGAAGCTCTAATGCTAATTCTCAGCCCTGTTCCAGATTTCCTTTCTAGTTTTTGCAAACTGCTGTTTGTGGGAAAGCCCAGTTTATCTCGGTATTGTCTGAGTGCTTGACATAAGCACAGATGTTGTCGACAGAAACTCCCTAAGAATTGGCACCAGATCTTCTGCTTTGCCTCTTTATTGTGCCTCCATTCCCCTAAGGAGCAGACTCTGGGCTGAAAGGAGCAGTCTGTCCTCCTGTCTCCAGCACACCTGACGTGTCTGCTGGCATATTCCTTTAGGGATGGTTATCTCCAAACACTTTTGTTCTCATCACTGGAGTTTTCCTTTGTTTTAATTCCTTTTGACTTCCCACCTTCTGAGATGTATTTAAAGCAAAGAATTATGCAATAGAGACATGAACAACCTAAGGTCCTGTTCCCAACATGTTTTAATGAAGAACAGAAAATGAGAAGGAAGTAAGGCTACTGCCAAACCCTAATGTACGACATAAGTTCCAGAGAACATCACAAACTCATACATGTAGGCGAAGTCCTTGCACTCAGGCTTAGGGTTTTGTGGGAAATTCTACCTCTGCATCAGTGTTTTTAACATGATGTCAGAGAGCAGTGTAAAATAGTCATGAAATCATCCTTTGTTTGCTTCAGATGGTGACAAAATTACTCTTAAAGTGAAAGCTTGTTAAACTTGTATCTGAAATTGGGTATAATTACACGTAATGTACGGGTTTAGCCTATTACGCCTTGCCTACAGTTACTGGAACTACATGTGGAAAAACTCTGGAAAAAAATTATTTGCACCTTGGTTTTGATTCCAAAAACCCACCCTCTTTTCTTATAGTTTTAGGTCTTGCTTATATTGCATAGTAGTTACACTTCATAAGAACTTTGTAATACACAAAATTGACTTGGCGTAAGTACTTTGCTCATAAAAAGAACACTTCAGCCTGCGAGTGCTGGTGTTCCTGAGCCTCAGGAATATTGGTTATTCCAAAACATGCAGTGATTTGTCACTGGATTTTAAACTTATGTACAGAAAGAAAATCCTTTCCTAAATTTATTTTCATGTCTGTCCTGAGAAATGAAAGTGTTGTTCCTTGTTACCAAAAGGGGATTCCCTGAAAATATTTTTGTATGCAGAAACCTGGGTTTTGAATGTAAGTGTGAGGGAAATCCTCCACTTTGCACTATGGTTATGAAGTTGGAGAGCAAAAAAAAAAACGCCCTGCATTTTTATCAGATGGATCACTGCTGTAGACAATGAAATGCAACAGCATTAATGTGGAGCTTTTGTTGTTGAAAAGCAGGCTGTGATTCCAAAATAGACACCCCACTCTCCTGTCCCATAGAGGCCAGTAGAAATCCCATCAGAATCACGTTGAAGTGTCCAGTGCCAAGACCTGCTGTAGTGTTTGGCTCTTACGGGCAGGAAAACAGAATATTGTGTAGAATATAGAGGATCAACAGCTCTCAATCCCAGCTGTGTGCTTTTACTAGTTTTATCTATTTTCTGTATCGAAACTTGGTCTTGTCAGAGTTCTCTAGTTTTCTATCTGTGACAAGGCAAGACCCACACCTTTGGAGTATTGGAAGGACACGGAATCATTCGTTGTGATTATTTTCCAAATGAATTATTTGCTGGTTTTATGGTAAAACATGACAGCTTGAAAGAAACTTGTGCCCTGTCCAAGGATAGCTGGGTCTTTCTCAGTTACATGTACAGTCTTGAGTTTTCTGCAATTACTAAAAGCAGCTATTGGGCAACTGAGGAGTAAATTGAGTCCATTCCTTATGCCTGTATCCTTTCATTAGTAGCAGCAGCATTTAATTAAGAACTGCAGAGCCTGAGATGGTAACCCAAACTACAGGAAGATATGCCATGTCCTGAACAAATCAGTATTTACCAATTCAAAAACAATTCTAAGAAGTGTGGGCGCAAAATGTCTTGCTGAAGGCTACAGCACTGTAACCTTGAGCAAGTTGCTACTGAAGGGCAGCAGTGAGTAAACCCAAACCTCCAGGGACGTGGTCAGGTCTTCTGCCCCATGGGTTAGGCTCATGGAATCTTAGAATATCCTGAGTTGGAGATGACCCGTAAGGATCATCACATCCAGCTCCTGGCTCACCACAGGACGGCCCCAAAAGTCATACCATGTGTCTGAGAGCACTGTCCTCAAGCTTCTTGAACTCTGTCAAGTGATTGCTCTTTGTTTCAGACCCCTCCCAATGGCTTTCTTTTCTTCTGTCTCTTTGGAGTTCTGATTTTACTGACTTTCTCTTCATGTGCATTGCTATAAACTGATAACTGTGCTGTGTTGAAACACTTCTGAACTGTGCAGGAATTGATTAGTCTGAGCACTGGAATGGTGCCATTGACAGAAGAATGTGTGTGCATGTCTGTTTTCATCAGTATAGAAAAAATAGTCATTAGTCATTGGTTTCTTTTCAATAAAGATTTTATTTTAAGACATGTCAAATATCTCTTGGAGCCAAGGAGAGGTTTGTTCTGAGTCAGCTGAAAAATAAGATCCTAAATACCAGTAGGAGATTTTTCTAATCAGATTTTCTGATCATATGTGACTGTAGCATTGTAGCTAAAATGCAGCTCTTTGAAACATAGGCTGTTTCTTCGATTATGGCAATTATAGAGCAGAGAAGAAGTTAAGCTAGTGGAAAAATAAATTTATACTTGACAATTTACATACTGATGTCCAGAAACAATAAGATGTACTTGATGTGCAAATAAACAGATTCTCCCCTCTGATGAATGTGAGTGGCATAGCTCCAAGCACAATAGTTTTCCAGCGAGGACATTTTCAGGAAAAAAAGCCTGGGTGTACTATTTGTTTTCCTTTTCATCCATAGAGAATGTACAATTTGGGGAATTACAAGGGTCTTTCTAGGAACTGTGCCAACAGATGGACCTTGGTGGTGGTGTTGTCTTTGGCAGCTCACCAGGGAATAATTCTGAATTAGTTTTGAAGGCTCTGTTTCTAAGTCCAACAGACCAAGGTCAGACTTGACATAACCCAGTAAGGCAGGATACCTTGGAAGGACATTTTGTATCTGAAGCGATGCCTTTTTAGTATTTTAATTTTACTTTGTGTGGAGCTCTGCTGGCTGTGCCCAGGCACCTGTGTGAGCAAGATAGTGCTTGTGTGGGCTGGTGGAAAAGGATGCAGCAGAATTCCTTGGCACAGCTACTTTTAAGGAAAAAGTAATAGTTCATGCAGTATTGTTGAAAGATTGTGGGGAATACTAAATTTTTTGTGACTTGAATGCCTTGGATATAATATTCTGATTTAAAGAAGAAATAGTCTGGTTGAAGAATTAATCAACAGGAAATATTGGTTGGTGTAAACAGTGGTTTTTTCTTCTTTGGCCATGTAACTCATGGGCAAAACCACTCCAGGAGTGCTCTGCTCCCAACTGTCCAGCAAGAGGAGAGGAGCTGGACCAGCAGCCTTGGCTGCTCAGCAGCAGCAGAGCATCCTGAGGGACAGTGGTGGGTGCCTGGAGGTTTAGCACCTTTTTTTCCTCTGATTGCTCAGGGTCTAATCCTGCGAATGCCAATGGGGAGTAGAGAGCAGGAAGCTGTGGAAGGGAAGGAGCCCTGGAGTGGGCTTTTGGGGCTCACCAGGAAGAGCTTCTGGTGGGAAACCACACAATCTTTGAGTTCTTCATCACTGGGGGTTTGTGGAGGTCATCTTGCCCGCCCCCCCCACCCCTTTCCATGAAAGGGAAGGAAGGAATAACACAGGCTGTAGCTTTGAATTCATGGCTGAAGAATTGAGTTACTGTGTTTTCAATTCACTGCCATCCTCCACTCTGAGTAGATCTGCATTATATTGCAGTGTGTTTCTCTTGCATATGCACATGTGACTTTTTTAATATATGGAGTGGATGCAATTTATCTCTGTGTATGTGCAGATGAGTTGCATCCTTATATTAAAAATATGATCTCCTCTCTGGAAACTAAAACCATTATTTTCCTGCTTTTTTGCTGCTTATTTAGTGCAAAAGAGGTGAGAAAGGTGGAGTGCAGGTGCCTGTAGGGGAGTGCTGGCCACAGCCCCAGCTCCACGTGCTCCATCATGCGAGGAAACACCGCTGTCCTTGTGACCCTCCCTGCATCTGGGGATGCTCCGTGCACGTCCTGGGGCTGCAGATCTGCTTGCGTGATCCCAGCCCACGTTTCATGTTTGGAACGACTGTAAATTCTGCAGTGTGACAGCCTCTCCAATGAATACGGTGCTGCTTAAATGCTGAAGTCATTTTGATTTACTACATAACGAAGTTATACGTGGCTTTGAAACACGATGTGCGTAGTTTACCAAGAGGTCCTTCCAGGCTTTTTTTAATCTTGCCACAAAGTATCACGACTGTGGAATGGCTTGTGTTTGGTCTGTGGTTTTGCAAATAGGCTCCGAGACCGGGGTTTGAAAGGCAACAACAACCAAAACCTCAGAACTTCGAAACATACCCCAGCTCTATTTTGGGATCCAGCGCTACAAAGGAGCGGGAGGAAGCAGGAGCCAAGGTCTGCTCTTGGTTACCCTGCTGGAGCAGGGAGTTATTTCAAGCTGTCATCCAACCAAAGCGTCTCACAGCAGCAATACCAGCACAAGTAGCATCTGCAGCTCTGCGTGGTGAAATGGGCTGGGAACTGACTTGGTTACTGAAAATAGAACATGGAAATGGCTCTTCTGAGCCTGGGCCAGGGCCTGGTCGGGTACCACCGGCGCTGTCACCCAAGGAAATGCTTCTTGTCTTGCATGCTGCAGTAATTGCAGCAGCCCTTTTACCACATAGAGTAACCAAGGCTGTATGTGACCAAATGTTTGTTTTCTAGACAAAAACCAGAACCTCAAGCCTGCTTCTGTGAAAAAAAGGGCAAGGGTATACATTTTGCAACATAGAGGGCTTGCTGGGGTGGGCTCTTGGTCCAGTTCTGCTCACAGATGCAAGTGTTCAGTGCTGGGCTGCTGCTCAGCTGTGCTGATGGGACTGAGGCTCTTGCACTTGAGTTATCTGGGAGAGGTCAGTTTAGAAGTAGCATCTGGTTTTCAGCTGAACTTTATTGGGTTTTCAAGCTGACAAAGGCACAGGGAAGCTCACCACAGTCTGCCCTGAGCCCTGTGGTGAATCAATGGCTTATTTTCATTATTAAATGGTCACAGGCCCTTCAAGGTTAGTAGTCATTGCTAGAGCTGTATTAACTTTGTAAAATACACAGATGTCCTCCACCTTATTAAGTCAATAATTCCCATATTGTTTGGAAATGCCGAGAGTAGAATCCAGCTGAATTTCAATGTTGTTGGAGTATTGCATTTATAATTACTCAGTTTGATCTCCTTAAAACACAGTGTGTTCATGTTTCACGTAGTTTGTGAAATATTGCCTGGACAGTGAAACCCAGTGACTCAAGGGATGAACTTCTCCTTACCTGCTGTACCTAAGGCAAGTTCATCTCAGAAACACCATCTGAATGCAGAGCTGACTCTTGCATGGAGGATTTGGGAGCTGTTTTGGTTTTTTAATTGATAAAAGCTTATTGTTAGCGCTGGGGTATCCTGTGTTAAGAGGCACGCTTTTTGTGGTTTTCCTTTTGGAAATGTTCCCATGTTGACTGAAAGCACAGACATGCTGCTGTCTATTTGGGCCTTTCTAGCTCATGGAGCAGGAGGCTGTGCCATGGTGCTGCAGCTCTGGAAAAAGGATCTGAAGGCCCCAGATAAGCAAATAGAATCCCAGAGTGATTTGCGTTGGAAGGGACCATAAAGATCATCCAGTTTCACCTGCCCCTACTGTGAGCAGGGACACCTTCTGCTAGACCAGGTTCTCCAAGCCCCATCCAACCTGGCCTTGAACTCTTGCAGGGACGGGACAGCCACAGCTTCTCTGGGCAACCTGTGCCAGTGTCTCACCATCCTCACAGTAAAGAGTTTCTTTCTCATATCCTACCTAACCTTGCCCTTTCTGTTTGAACCGCTTTCCACTTTTCCTGTCACTCCAGGCCCCCATCCGAAGTCCCTCTCCATGTCACTTGGAGTCCCTTTAGATACTGGAAGGGGCTCTAGGGTCTCCCTGCAGCCTTCTCTTCTCCAGGCTAAACAGGCCCAGGTCTCTCAGCCTGCCCATAGCAGAGCTGCTCCACCCCTCCGAGCATCTTCATGACCTGCTCTGGTCTCTCTCCAGCAGGTCCATGTCCTTTTAATGTTGGTGACCCCAGTCCTGGATGCAGTGCTCCACACTTTGCTTTACTGGCAAGCAGAGCTCTCTGGGCTCTGTCAGATCTTACAGGGAAGAGGAGTTTTGCCAAGACAAGCTCTGTATCTGACCCCCAGCTGCTCTGGGACTCTCACCTTACCAAAGGGTGCCATTGGGGATGGGGGAACACAGCTCAAGTCATGTCCAGAAATGGAGTGAGCAGTAGCAGGGGGAGAAAACCCAAGCGATGGTGTGTTATGATTCTCTGCAGCACGTGGCAGTTTGGGGTCTGGGTGCAGGGGTGTGCCTGTCTATGGTACGGGCTGTGGGTGCTGCTGCATGGCAAAGTCTGAGCTGAGCTGTGCTGTGCTGTGCATCTCCCCCAACTCACAGAAATCAGATCAGCCACACATGGGTGTTTAGGTTGCTCTGCAGTTGGTTTATTGCTTTCACATGCTGCTTTCATTATACCTTACAGCCTTACTCCCCCCCCTTTTTTTTTTTTAGGGGAGGGAAAAAATAGAGGAACAAATCCAGAACTAAAATTAGTTATTTGAGAGTCCAAGTTTGGTTTTCATTTGTTTGCAGATAGGATGAGTTTGAGTCAGGGAAGGTTTCCTGAGGGGAGGGGACGGCAAAGATGAGTTGTGGGGCTGAGGCATTGCTGTCTCTTCTCCCTCACTGTCAGCGTAGTCCTTCTGCAGTCACACACTAATGTAACACCAAGGTCTCGATGTTCTATTAGCATTTTCCTCCCCTAGCTCCTCTCTCCTGTGGCATTTATGTGGTGGACATGAGTTACAGCCAAGCCACCCTCAGCAGTACTCACAAATACCTTGGTGCTGGGATCCTGGTGGATCTTCTCCTGGGCCTCCTGCTGCTCCATCATTCCTTCATGCTGGAGCGACTGGTGGGACAGCTTCCAAAAAAAATTAGAGCAAGTCAGATGTGACCCAGCTGTCATCCTCCACTGCCTTCCTGGTGCTCTGGTGTGTTTTGGTGGGTATTTCTGCTCTTTAGTCAACGGCATGTCTGTCATCGCTGTCCTGCTGGCACTCAGAAATCACATGCTCTCCAGTCTCTTGGGATTGATGTGGAAATGCTGCTGGTCATGAGTGAGACAGTGATGGTTTGGTGCATGCCAGGGTAGTTGCTGTGTGTTCCAGCTTGAGCTGCAGCCCTGCTTTTGATGGGGTTCCCACTTCCAGGCACCCTTTCCTGCCACCATGACACGAACCCTCATCCTGACTCAAAACCAATGCTTTTTTTGTTTTTCATCCTTCTCACAAAGTTTTTTCTGCAATTATAAAACTGGCTTTTCCCCAGAGCTGGGCTTCTACATCTCTCCTACTGCTGGGCATGTTGTCCAGAATGATTGACATCTCCTCGCTGGCAGCAGGCTTGGGGCCAGGCACTCATTAACAAATACTTCAATCTGTATTGAACAGTGAAGAAATAAAGTTGTTTCCAGCATGTTCTGGCCCCTTACCAATCATGTGGAGGTAAAACGCATGGTGCCTATTGCTGTTCTTTGGTTCTGTGTTTCCCCCACCATTCCTCTCGCAATCTCCATGTGAGGATGGGCTCCATCCAGAATCCCAGGGCTGGGCTGGGCTGCACAGGGGAGGCACAGGGCACCCTGCCCGTGTTTCCTGCTGGGGGAATATCTCTGCTTGAGAGATTGTTGGGTCTTGGTCCTGCCACAGCCTAAGCAAACCTGCTGGTGGTCCATAATAATGAATCTCCTTGATCTCCCTAATCTTGCCTTACTTCTGGTTTCTCCTGTGCGGGATCATGCCTTCCCATAAAGTGCTTTAGGTGATTTTAAAAGTAGTAAGAGATTGTTTCACTGTTTCTCCCCCTGGGAGCTTACATGGTGATCTCATATACCTTCCTGATGGGATGTTTCTTCTGGCTGCCAACCTGAACTTCTATCTTTTCTGTTTTCCTAGGGCTCAGGTAGCAGCATGCACTGGATCATGGCGGTCCTCTTTGTGCCTCTTCTTGGTCAGTTTGCTACAAGGCCTTTTTAAGGTTTCTTTTAGCTACCTCTTCATCTTTTTTTTTTTTTCCTGTATGAAGATAATATTGTGATTGCAGAAGAAATGAAGAGTGACCCATTGCCACCCTGGTTTCTGGTGGGAACACATCAAAATGGGAGCGCTTTCATCACTGCTTGCAGCCTTGTTACACTGCAACCTTTGTCTAATATATAGAAGTTTTTATTCATGTTTTCCTGGTGGAGTTACTGCTTCTCTGATTTCCTTCTCCATTTGAAGAAGTTGCTAGGAATGATGATGCTGGTCCTACCTGGCAGTAACCATAGCACAGGGCTGTGATGTGTTAACTTGCACCCTGTCTGTGATAAAAACTCATCCTGCTGCGCTTTTATGGTGTATCAATTCAAGCATCAGCTATGTTCATATTTTCTTTTAAACCTTGATAAATCTCCTTGTATAAAATCTAATTTGAGATTTATAAGGAGAGATTTAAAACAGGAAAAACATCTGAGTGTAAGCTGAACAGAAATCCTATTAATGATGTGTTACTGAATTTGACGTCAGTCAAGTGGTTGTAAAACACGTTATAATAGAAGTGTGCTAAGAACAAAATTGCTCATTACTTTTTTGCTCTGGTGATTTAGTTCTTCACTGTGAATATAACTTTATAATATTGGGTTTGTACATATTTTTATAGACTTTTCTTTTTAAGTGCTGTAGAGCATCTTATAGGATCCTTACTGATCACTTTTAACCCTTTCAGTAATGTTCCTGATAGAAATTTCAGGAGAACAGGCTGTTGTGTTTGCTGTAAGTTGTTTCTGATGATGTTTTGTTGAGACACAGAACATATGTCCAAGAGCTGCAGGAGTGCCCTTTGGGTGTTCCACTGTGAGTTTACAAAAATTGATCGTGCCTGGGCAGAGAGAGGAGGGAGAAAACACACTACATATCCTCCTTCCTCCCACCCCCTTTTCCTCTTTGGCATCAAATAAAACGATGTCTCATATGGTAGAGTACACTGTTCCTGATGAGTTTACTGTCTCCATACCACCCAGGATGGGTCTGGTTCTTATTGTGTGTACTTGCACACACAGCGTGGAAAAACAGACTCCTTTGCTGAAAAACACAGATTTCAAAGCATAGCTAATTGGCAATTATTCACCTATTACCTTAGGGTAGGAGTCTGCAGGTTGGATGTAATTATCTTCAAGTTGGGTTCGTGCAGCTTGGGATGGAGAAGGAGACAATGAGCTCCTTCCTCCTTCAGTGAAGAGTCCAGCTGTGGACTAGAGTTGAGAGCACTTGTTTGGTTTCTACCCCAAGACCAGCATCAACGAAGCTTCACAAATTGATATCTCAGTGTCTCCTATCTATGAAGTGCAGAAATTCTTTGGCAGCCTCAGGGTAGTTACTGAAATGTGTGGTGTTAGTTCATGGCTGTGGTCTCTGGTACAAAAGCAGGGAAGGACCTTTGGATGAAGTATCTTCAGAGAGAAAAGTTGCTTCACTCTCAGCTCTGCTGGATCTACATAAGTGGCAAAACCAAGGCAGAGAAGTCAGGCATTTTACCCCTAGCAAGTTGGAAACTGTCATTTGTTAGTGTTTTCTCCAGGCTCAGAAGCCCAACAATAACAGCTCTAGATTGGCTCGGGTTCAGCCTGAAAGCTCTGGCCAAGTTGTGACAGCACATTGCCTCCTCAAAGGCAAGAAAGATTGATGTGTGTGGAAAATGTCCCAGCTGTGGGCTTGCTTGGCACAGTTCACCAGAAATCACCTAAAGTAAATTCTGTGTTTAAAAAAGAGTGAATTTTTTCTCTCGTGCACTTCTGGATGACAGTTTTGTGACTCGGGAGATGCAGAACAGATCTGTGATGGACTGGACAGCTTGGTAGGGCTTTTATCTACCTTTGAATCCAAGATGTAACACTGAAGAGTCAAAGTGTGCTGTAAATAATTGGGATGAGGGAATGAGCAGGATCTGAGTGTTTTTTCCTTCTGAAGAAAATTTAGCTTTTGCTCAGAGCAGCTGACATAGGAATACAATCATGTCTGTGCAAAATATCACAACAGTGTAATTTTCACATTAAGGGAATTTGTTGTCTAGAAACTCTACTCCAGATAATGTTAAAATTGCTTGAAGGTGCAAGTAACCCATCTGTATCTGAGATTTGCTGTTGTACCTGTAAGAACATGAGCCACAGCAGGTATTTGTGGGATTTATAGGGCTCTTTTTCAATGCAGTTTAGCAAGGGGTTTATAACTGGTTCTAGGTTTGTGTTTGGCACTGAACTGTTGGGAGAGTCTCACCGTGAGACTTGCAACACTTGGATAAAACATTAAGCCCATGTTAAGTGGCTTTTCCAACTAAATTAAAGATTGTTGTGGCATGCTTTCAAAAGACAGGGAAGCACCTCTCCATCCTGTTTTCACATTGGGAGGCTCCCCCCCGGCATGCTGTGAGCTCCAAGGCTGGCCACGAGCCCTTGCCAAGCGCACAGTAACAGCTCTGTCTGCCCACGCCGCCAGGGAGAGCCGGCACTGGCACCGCTCGCGTGCGAGGGGAAGCACAGCTATGCAGAACAAAACAGCTGAACAGCCCACACAAACCTTGTAGACGCCAATATACTTCATCAGCCAATATTTTCCTGAGGATTAGGCCGGGTTGTTTGATAAAGCTCATACAAGAACCATTGTGTGTTATCGCCCGGCACGGCCGGGCCGGTGCACAGAAGCACTGATGTGCTAATGTGCAATGAAAGGCAGCTGCAGTGACTCTTCAGATGCCCGAGGATCTGATGACAAGTGTGCTCACTCAGACCCCTCCAATAAAGTCACTCGTGGGTTGTGGTATTCCCTCTGTGGGCAGTGCAGTTGGATGGGGCCATGGCTGGCAGATGGACTGGCCACAGCTGATGGGAAGCCCTACGAGGGCTCCAGCATGGAGTGAAGAAGAAATGAGAGACATGGGCAGAAACCATTAAATAAACAGAGATTATGCTTAAGATATTTTTCTTTCATTTTGATTTATGGCAGCTGCACAGCTAAATCTACATGACTTAATCTTGCCTAATACAAACAGAGTCATTTATCCCATGAGGAAAGGTGGTGCTGGGTGAGGGATGGGGTGTGACAGCAAGGGGGCTCCAGGCTGGGAATGTTTCTTGCTTTTCATGAACTTGGGGTGTTTGCTCCACTCTTGGGGATGGTGGTGTAGAAAGTTTGCTCTTCCAAGCATGGAAGCCCTGTCCCAGATCTATAAGTGCTTTCTTGGACAGGATGAGAGAGGAAAGGGCTTGATGTGAGCAACGTGCTCCCTGCTGCAGCTGCTTGTGTTGGTTGCACCCAAGGGTGTTAGTGGCTTTTCGTATTGGCCTGGTCAGACCTTTTGTGTGGGTTTTAATGCCAATTCCTGGCTAGATACAAGGATTTGTAGGTATGTGCCAAAAGGGAAAACTAAAAATTGTTTCCCCAACTGCAGATTAAACCAAAAAATTTTGGTTTGGGTTTTGGTCATAGCAAAATCAGAGCTTCAGCTGTACATCTCTGATGCATCTCATGTGCTGAGCTCCTTCCTCCTGGGCTGAGCAGAGTAAATCCAGACTGACATCTACAAGCAGGTCTCCCAGGGTTGTCCTTTCCCAGCCAGGTGTTTTTGGTGTAGCGGAAATGAGGAGCTGGAGTGTTGGGACGCAGCTGTAGGAATTAGCTCTCTGAAGCAGTAAATCCACAGCCCTGCTACTTATGAGTACTGCAGGGAGGATTTTCACTCTGTTTTGAGCCACTGGCTTTGCTAGTGAGGGAAATAAAGCTTAGCAGCTCTCCTCAGCTGTGGTTTGAACTCTCAAATGAAAAAATAGCTTATTTGAATTTTTTTAAATACTGCTCTTAACATACCCTTTGCAAAAACAAAAATCTGCCTCCTTTGAAAATGACACTGGGGTATTGCATCTGCTGCACAAACACAGTAATAAATTCCATATTTAGGTCTCAGCACAAACCCATGGGCTGTTGTGTTTTCTTCTTTCCCGTGTTTCAAATATCTGCGTGCTCCACCATGGTGTGTCTAGTCCCACTTAAAAGCTTTAATGGTGTCTCTGGGAGAAATGTGGAATGATTTTTGCTTTGTAATGAGGTTTAAACCCATACACACAAATTATTTAGTGTTAAATATTGAAGAGGAAGATAATACTACATGAAGAACGACCCAAGCCTGTGCTGCAGGGGAAAAGGGAAGGTGTTACTGGTTAAAAAGAAAAGGGTGAAACTTTGATCTTTCCAAACAGTTCCTGATGGTGCAAATCATCAGGGCTACTGAGTTACACACATGCATTCCCTAACCCCGAGTTATTGGGAGTGTGATGGCCGATGTGTGCAGGCAGCTGAGCGGCACAGCCTGTGAAATGAGACCCGAGCTCTGAGAAGCATCTGGAGACTTGAAAAATCAGATGGGTGAAACTGGACCCCTGACAGTGTTGCACTGGTCTGGGCAGCACTGCCTGTGCAGCTTCTTGGCTCAGTACTAAACACCAAAGCAGCCTCTGAAGGGAAAACACTCAAGGGCTGTTCATATTGATTTTTAAAGTATTAGTCACTATGAGAAAGGGAGCAACTTGCACATTAAGATAAATGCTAGGCAGACGGGAATTTCTGTGTTGACAGCAGATAAAATTATCTCTTCACATTACTTTCTAGCTGACTCTTTCAGTCACTGCAGTGCTCTTTTAAATGGAGCAGTTACAAACTCCAAAATATTGTTCCTTTATAGATTCTTCACTCTAATGTGCTGTTTCCCTGGGTTTGGAAAGTTTTCTTCTTCAAACTCAGTAGTGGAAGGCGGTAAGGATTTTTGAGAAGAAAGGACTGGTGGATCCTCTGATAATAAGGATTTGCTGCCAGTAACTTGTTGTTTCTGAACTCCTTTGGCTTGGGACAGAAGTTCATTTCTGGTCTGGCTGGGAAACCAGGCAGGTCATTCCCACACGTGAGCGCACTCTGCCACACTTGGCAGGCCTGATGTCTGTCATTGACATGACCAGTGGGGGAATTTTCCATATTTCCTGTTAACAGCAAATAGAAAACCTCCCATTCCTTTGGAAGTGGATTTGGGGAGCACATGGCAGCACGCTGGGCTGGGGGCAATGGCAGGGTCCCACGGCTGGGATGTGGAGCTGGGGGTTTGAAGAGCTGGGTTCGTGTCTCACTGTGTGACCGCACACAGAGTGTAGGTTAGAGTATCTCTGAGAATACATTGCCATAGTGAGGGCTCCACTTCCACAAGGGCATGTGAAGATCCTCATTAGTGTTACAAATGGTAATTAGTGCTTAAGTTCACCACTCAGCTGAAGTCGCAATTACCTACTAATGTTGCAAGGGGCCTTTCCCTGCTTTTTGAGCAACCTGTGCCATAAAGCCTAAACCAGAATCTGCTAAGGCAGACATCATTCACAATCTGTTCTTAATCCTAGCCCAGGGCAAGAGAACCTCTGCTGGAAGTGGGTCTTCAAGCAGTCGTGGCAGTTTGGTAAAAGAGGGAGAGTGTGTTAAATCTCTCATTACGCAACCTACCATTCTCCTTACTGAATCATCTACTACTTTAGTCACTTCTTGGAAGGGAAGCTGCTATTTTTCTTCCCTGGGTGCTTAGCAGAGGTTCAAATACTACCAATATTACGGAAACTTTTTTTCTGTGTGACTCCTGGTATTTCGCAAGCAGCACCAGTTTGCTGATGAGACTGCTCTTATTAGAGCTGTTACCTTGGATAATAATGAGTGTTTTGGGTTCCTTGGGTTATAACTGGATGTTAGTGTAGTTATAGAATTCCTTATTTGTTTTTATGTAGAAAAACTGAATTTGTTAAATTTCACTGGTCCCAACATACAGGGTTAGTACCTAGGTTAAATACACTCTCTTACGAAGAAAATTTGGTTTTATGGTGTCATTTGAAACTTGCAAGAGACCAAAAGACTCTTCAAAATTTTTAGTTGAAAACCCAAAGGAAAACATAATTCTGTGGTGATTTATTCCCATCAGGGCACTGAGATATTTCATGTCTGACTAGTCCATTCTATTTTTATTTTACAGAAAACAGGGTGTCGACCATGATCAATATGTAAGGCTGAAAGAGTGGTAAAAGGCTGGTGGATCAGTGCTTCCCTTCCCCTTTCGAAGCCTTAGAGATTGGAATATTGAAAGCACAGAAAATAGTGTCTTGTAAGACAGTGCTGGGAGTCAGATTGTCTTTCTAGGGATGAAAGGTCAGAAGCTGGTGTTCAGAGGCAGGGCATCAGGGTACGTGTCATACAGACATTGTTAAGAAGCCTCCACAGCTTCAAAGCCCAGACAACTGGGTGTTTGTGCCAGAGGGTCACTTCCTCTATGAACTGCTAAGATGCACTAAGAAACCCTTTGGAGAAATTCATGGTGCAGTGCCAGAAGTTAATATTCATAGGGTCATCTTTGTTGTTTGGTTTGGTTTTTTTACTCCTTATAAAAATATTTTGGGAAGAGAAATACTGCTTTTCAAGATCTTGTTTTTACTTGTGTTTTTGCAGCCTCTGGTAATACCTTGCAAGTCTTTATTCTTTCATGCAGAGATAGTGTTAGATTTGTTTGTTTTATAACCACATCTCATTGGAATGTTTTATTCCTGATTTGTAATTAAGTCTTGCATTTGTTTCTTAGCTCATTGCTTACCCTGTTGCCTGTGCATAGTTGTGTGTGACGGGGGGACAGCAGAGTGGGAGGAGGCAAGGAAGGGGCAGAGAGTGGGTAATTTTCTCTGTTGGCCTCTGCCATGGTCCTGAGGGCAGCTGGGGAAGGGGTCTGGGAGGAGCCTTGCCTTGGATGTACCAATATCACAGACACGTGTGTCAGAGACCAGGTTTTTCACCAACTTTGCCTGGTGCTTTCTGTGTCGGGGCCAGTCCAGCCAGTGTCGCTACAGAAGGTATTCCCTGCTTGATTATCATTTGAACAGCAGCAGCTATTTGAATTCCCAGCCTAGCAGTGAAGAGAACAGAACCAGTTCTTATTTCTCAATAAGTGGGAGTTGGGAGCAATAAAACCAGGCTTGTTGTTTGAGGGCTTGGCTTAGCCCAGCTGGTATTTATGACTGCAGACAACGGGATCACTTGTAGAGGGTGCTTATTTTAGACTAACATTTTTGTGGGGATAAATTATCTTTGTCCCTTCTGCCCCCGCTTAGATGCTTGCTGATAATGTGATTTCAATAGCTGGGATGCCATGGCATGGCTTGTGAGCAGGAGCAAGTGCTTGAGCCTATCTTGCACTGCTTTGGGCAGCTCTGGGGAAAGCACCCGCACCTGTTCCCATGGTACCTGTAATTCTGGAGTGTGAAAAAGCAGCTTGAAAATCAACTGCCACCGAGGAGAAAGCCCAGTTCCTCCCATCCCGTTCTAACCTTGAAAGTTTGCTGTATTTGTCAGCTACTGGGATTGTTTTATGAGCAGTACGTAGATCTGATGGAATTCTTTTTAGAAATCTCACATTCATCTGCACTTGTGCAGCTTTCCAAGAATTGTCATGTTGGCAGATTCTCTGAGACTTGTTCAGATTTAAGCTAGACCAAGCTTGCAGGAGGATGTTGTTTCCTACAAGAGCTGTGCAAGCAGATTTGAAATAAGTTTAAATTTAAAAAAGTTGAAGAAATCCACCTGTCTCTGGAAAAGGGAGAAATATAAACCCCTTTGCCAGTAGCTTCCTTATTTGGCATTTTGCGCTTCCCTGTGGTTCAATTTAGACCAGCAAATGCTTTCTTTATAGGGCAAACAGTTCCTGATGTGATTTTGGTTAAGTGTCTTGCAGCTCGCCAGGGTGCAGCCGCTGAAACACATCAAAGAGCTGCAATGAGTTTCTGTGAGGGGAAAATTGGTTGCATTCTCCTTTCCCCACTGCAGTGGGTTGGTGTGACCCGCTTCACTGGGCCTGCCAGCAGTGGTCCCATAGGATCAGTTCTCCAGCCTTTTCCTTCAGAGGGTGGTGGTTTGGCTGTAACCCTGATTACTGAAACCTTTGCTCTCTGTCCTCCTGCTGAGTCTATCCAGATACTCCTTCAGCACTGCTCAGGTCTGTGTAAGAGCAAAAAACCAGTTCCCTACACGGCCTGAAGCTGGTGAGCTGCCATGCAGCCTGGGAGAGTATCTGCCCTACATTGCTTTCTTTAAACTGGAACTTAGTTGAATAATGTGGTTTTCTGAACTTTGTAAATTTAAGAGCAGCTCTAGAATGCACAATGTTTCGGTAGCTTCATGAGAGAGAAATCCACTTTTTGGCAGATAAGTCAAAACCTTTTGTGTGTGGTGTGGATTCTGTTCTATCTTAAATGGGCCATTTAAAGTCTGTTGGTGTGACAGAAATCACTTCAAGATTGATGGTAAATCTTGCCCCTGCAGGGAGTATCAGAAGCAGTTAGCATTTTACATACAGTGTAAACAAAAGGATGATCATTAGCCATAATTAGATTTTTATGGGTTTGTAAGATGACTCATGCCCCCTGGAACTTTTGCACAGCGAGCTAAAGACATGCCAAGGTTTAGAAAAGCAGGATTGCTCTTTGGCTTGTAAAAATACCAAGCTTGGATGTACAGCTGTTGTGTGTCCGTAATAATAATAAGACAACTATGTTGTAACCTTTACTCATCCCTTCTTCCAGCAAACTTTCCATGGGATTGAGTAAGAGCTGCAGGATAAAGATTGTGGACACTGGCTGTTAATGTTAGATTGGAAAGCCAGTGGCAAAAATAGCCAAACTCTGATGTTTCCTCAATTTTTGGGGCATGCCAAAGATAGCAGGCTTCTGAGAGGCCCGTGAATCTCAGTCCAAGCTTTGAAGTGATGAAAAATATCAACTGTAACAGCAAGTCTTGGCCTTTGGGAAGACCTAAACCACGTGGTATGTTGTGGCCGAGGAGCAAGACATTCTGTAGGGCACTCCCAAGGATCTTAAAAGAGCTGTGGAGCAGTTGCCTCTGAAATTCAGCAGGTGGCTGACTCCTAGGTGCCTTGTGAGTCTGTGCCACCTACCTGTAAGGCTTTTACAGCTCCTCACATCTGTCTGTTGACACAGAGCATGCTGGATTAGATCATTCTTCTGATCTGCAAGTCTGTTGACATGAATTTCTACCTTAAATACCATTCACAAAAGATATCTTCTTGAAATGCATCTTGCCCTTGAGGTGGTGCCTGAGGCCACTGGCTGTCACTGAGCCCTTCTGGCTCCTTTGGGATCTGAAGTTCAGTCTGGCACCTGAAGTTTCCCAGGCTGGATGTTCTGTGCAGGATTCAGGGACTGGCCTGGTGTCCCTTCTTCCTGTGCAGCCTGTGATCTTCTGTCACCACTCTCCCTCTGTCATCACAGCTGTGCCTGGATAAGGCACATGCTTGATCCTGGACCGTGACTGTGCAGGTGACTGCTGTGTGGGGCTGGTGGGTTTGGGCAGTTTTCCCTTGCTAGTGTTTGTACCTTGCTCAGCTTCTCATGTCTCTATCCATGACATTAAATTGTATATGTAAGAGACAGGAAAGGTCAATTAATAGTTGACAAAATTATTGCATTTTTTTTCTGAAGAAACCCAGAAAATGTATCAGTATGGAACCACCATCCTTCAAAATTACTGCTCCTTCTGGATTTTTTTTTAGCATATGGGGATTGTCTCCTGCACAGATATGGAATATTGAGATGGTTAAAATGAAAGTGTGCATGTCCTCAAAGGGCTGGGCACATGGATATGTGCAAATAGGGGAATAAGGAGACTGGTTTCACAGTGCTGATTTCTTTATTAAAAGGTGCAGAGGCTGCAAAGCACAGAGCTCTGACAAAATGCACAAACTGGCCTAAGATGCTAAAGTACCAAGTCTGTTCATGCTGAAATCGTATAGATGCTGCTCACTCAGAATAAGGAATCTGGTTTACCCCTCTGTTGAAGCATATTAATAGCATAGCAGCATAAAGCATATTTGATTTAACCCTGTTGGTAATGCTGCCTGTAACTTTAAACTTGGCAAAGCACCTCCTAAGAGAGTATGGGAAGAAAATGGTCCTGTGTCATTTGGTGGGAAATGTGAACAGGAAAATTGACTAGCATTGGTACACTTCTAAAATGTGTCATTCTGGAAACCCTGAATCAGAAACAGGAGCTTTGAGGTGTACAGGGTCTGAATTTTTGGTCATTTACTTGTCTCTCCCCATCCTCTTGCCCAGTGGCTGCCAGGCCATGCTGAAGGTTGGGAGTCAGATGCCTGAGAGGAGCTTGTGGCTGTTTGCAAGTTTGCTGCTGACTTCAGGAGTGGCTGCTGTGCTACCTCGATGGAGACTTTTTTATTTTCTTAACATCTGTTGTGCATTTGTCTATGGCAAGAATTACAATCCCCGAAGGAATTGTTGGCTGATGTATAGATGATGCCAGATGAGGAAAAGCACCGTTTGGCACATTCCAAATTAAGCAGCTCTCCGTGTATGACACTGTCATTTGGAGATGATTTACACAGCCGTGTTTGCCATCAGGATGTCATCTGCCCTCTCTGCACTGCTGAGCTTTAAGGCTTGGATGCAGCCTGACTACTTAAACACACTGCTGTGATTGGAAACACACTGAGGGAAACACATGCATGCGCTTGCCTTTTGTTGCAAACTGTTTTATTTCAATGGAAAGCAGAAAGAGTGGAGTCATTCCCCCCCCACCCCTCCTCCCCCCTTCTGATGTTGATGTCAGGATTTCAAGCCTGACTGCCTGGATGACGAGAGCCGTGGTATTTCCATGGACAGAGCCATTGTCAGGTTTCAATGTGTTCCCATTAATGTGGAGGGAGAAAACTTCGGACTCCTTCCCATCTTGTCCAGATGTTTCCCTGCATTAACATGGGTATCATGTGTGTTCTTCCAGCTGCATTTTGTCCTTAGGAGATTTTGTTTTCCATCCTTTCATCTTCATTTTGCACAGTGTAAAAATAAGCATGGGCAGGTTGTGATGATTAATCCAGATCCTGTGCTGGTGTAAATCAGCAGAGCTCTGACTTCGACAAGATGACCAAGTCCATCTCTCACTGTGTTTTGGCCATGTGGGGTGTTGTAGAGGGGGGTTGTGGGTGGATGTGGTGGTGGCTGGATCAGCAGCTCCTCTTTTTTCCAGCCCTCAGCTGAGCAGCTCACAAAGGTGTTACTCAGGTTCAGTTAAAATGGGCTTTATCTGTTTTAGAAGCAACAAAATCCCTGATGCTTATTTAACATTGTGGAAACAACAAAAGAATATCCAAAAGTTCTTATCCCCTGTGCATGACTTGGGGAAGAGTTGAAGTCTGTATAGGGATACAGCTGCCCTCTGTAGGAGTTGGCTTGTACCACTGAACTCTGTCTGAGGACAGTTCTTTACTTTCATCTGTGTATTTAGTGTGTTTAAAATTGTGTGTGTACAGAAGACAAATATTTCATTCTGTGCTTAACTCTAATGGTCTTTCCAAGACCACGAAGTTACTTAATCAGTAATCCTTGCCTACAAATGCTGTCTTTCCACACCAAAACCTTCCAACTCGAGATAAATCCAGTTCTGCATTTTTTGCAGTAAAGTCCCTTTCCCCCAGTATATGTCTGCCCTTGCTGGCTTAATAAAGTGTTTGCTGGCGTGAAGCCTATGGCTCTGAGAGGGTGATTTTGGTGACTTTCCCCTTCTGTATGACAAAAAAATACAGGGAAATGAAACCCAAACTTAAAGACAGAGTTTTCTTTGTCTCTTAGGTAGTGTACTGATTTTAAGCTGAAATTAAGACAACTTAGAAATCTGTTGGAAACTTTGTGTTTAGTCTGTGGAAGCTAAAGTCACTATTTTGAAAGGGGAAAACCAAAAATTACATTCTTTCCTGCTCTTGGCACTGTATCAACATTTATGTAGCAATGTGAAAGCTTTAAACTGTGAAAGAAATAATCGCCTGCTCTAATCAGCATTTTCAGGGGAAGGCTTATTAAAGCACTGATACATTATCTTAAACTTTTGAGTACCGTTCCTTCCATTTACAAGAACTTGAACTTTCCATAGCTGCTTCGATAAACTTTTCAACAGGGTTCAGAAAACTAACAAACGATCCCATTACACCATACGTTAAAAATCTATTCATCTTATACTAATGAGTTAGTGGACATGCATAAAATAAAAATATCTGTTCCTTTTACTTTGTTTAAATCGCTACTGTCATGTACTTCAGCTCCAAATGATAACACGTGCTTAAAAAAACAAATACATTACTGTTTCATGTTATTTTAAAATGTCTCTGACTTTTTTCAAGTGATTTATATTGTGTTTGTGATTCAAGCCTGAAAGTATGCTAGGAGGCCTGGGGAAAGAAAAGAAAAGTTGCTTTAGAATCAGAGTATTTTGCATACTCTTACCCCAAACCAGTGAAGTAATGAAATACCATAAAGAAATAGGAAGATTGCTGGTTTTATCTTTAGCAAGTTTATTTAAAAGACAATATTTTTTAAAATGACAAATCAATTTAGTGATGAGACAGAGAATATGGGATGCCTGAGTAATCCTTCTGTGTTACACCTCATTTGCTTCCCCTTGTGGTTTGTTTTCGAGACGTGCAGTTGTAATCTCTTGGAAAAATCAGCCGTGTGTTGTTGTAAGCACGTCCTTCAAATGGAGGCAAATCCTCTGTTTGACAGGCATCTCTGACATTAAACTGCAGTGCAGAAAGAGCACTGACCTTTAAGAAACTCTTCACGGGCACATGTACAGAATGGAAGGGGCTCTAGGTACAAAAAGCCCTTTTGGCCTGATCTGCAAGGGAGAGAACAAGAAGCTCCTCTAGAGAGATCCCTCTGTAGTGGGAAGGTACTTTGGGTGGGATCTGTCCCACGGAGCTCCTGCTCCACGCGGCTGTGTCAATGTGCTGTCAGCATCCTCCTGCTGCAGTAGCTGTGTGTTGATGTGTTCTGGTTGCCTTCGCTGGTCTGATGGGAGCAGGTTTGGAGCCCACTCAAACAGCTGATGTCAGCTAACACGTAAATAGATATCCAGCAAAAGCCGTGGCTGAGCAGCCAGCCAGTTCCTGTGCTGAAACAGGAACACATGAGAAGGGTAACCACCGTGGGAGCCGGGGCTCTGATACAGCTCAGAGCTGTGACTGTGCATTGTCAAGTCTGTCCCAAGAGATTCCCTGCAGGAACCTTGGTGATTCAGCTCCCTTCTGTGTCATTCAGAGATGCTCTAGGAAGGTGGAAACGGCACAGGGCTGATTGAACTCCTGAGAAATTCCCAGCAAGCAATCACATTTGTTTAATCCTTGGTTTAAATCAGTGAAGCTCTGTTTTAAAACCTCTTCTTTTTTTGTCTGGACTCATCTGTCCAAAAGCTACTCCAGATCTTCTGTTGCTTGCAAAACTCCTAATTTTTAACATCATCTTATTCCTGGTCAGTTTAATATTCTCATGCCAACACTGCTGTATAGTTTAAACAACTTTTTGGAAACAAAACTGGGTGTACCTCCCTTATGCTGTGTTTGTAGATGGCAATCTGTCCCATCTGTCGTGGTTTGTTGAGGCTGAGCCTCTTCTGGTCCTTTGGCCAAGGCTGAACCTCCAGTGTCCTGCTCCTCTCTGGCTCCCACTGGGTAAGGAACAAAAGTGGGAATACAAGATTCTGCTGAAAGCCACCTTCAGAAGGCAACACCAGCCCAGACTTCTCTCTGGACCTTAACTGGCTTAGTTTTATTGTTTCATGACAACAATTTAAAAGGCACATGTGAGGAGTGTGAGAAAGCAGTTGTGGATCCATAGGTCTCTCTTGGAAAT
This sequence comes from Machaerirhynchus nigripectus, assembly GCA_013397975.1. Taxonomy (NCBI): domain Eukaryota; kingdom Metazoa; phylum Chordata; class Aves; order Passeriformes; family Dicruridae; genus Machaerirhynchus; species Machaerirhynchus nigripectus. The sequence continues at coordinate 116,342 of VZRQ01003451.1, read as the reverse complement.
GAAGCTGGTGTGTGTGTGTGCTGTGTCCAGGCACTGGTGAAGATGCCGTGGTGTTTCCATGCCCCTCAGGCAGAGATTGTGCTGATGTTAATTTGTAGAGAACAAAAGCAAAGTCAGATGTGAGTTTATTGCTTCAGCTCTTTGCATCTTCAGTGTTATCTTGCACTTGAATAATTCAGTAATTTTGAATTATTTTAGTACCTTCACAGTTAGCAAATCATACTGATTTTTTTTAAAAGGAATAAATTTTTTTTTAATTTGGTGGGTTTCTTGAGGAAGATGTGCAAAAATAATTCGAAGCAACCTGTAGACGTGTTCTTTCCAGAAAATAGCTGCAAACATTAGGTTGATGATAGTATCTTGTTTTCCTGAAGACACCCGGGTTTGAAACAGGGCTAGCAAAGTCACATATGGCCCATGCAGAGGCTTTACCGAGCTGATTTCTGTCACAGCAGTGTAAATGCTTCCTATGGATTAAGACTACTTTTTTAGCTACGTGGCTGAAAAACAGCCCATCTTAAGACCACTGTCTTGAAAAGCCAGCTGTGTAAATACTTCGGTACATTTTTCCCTCCTGATTTGTTATTCTTCCCCCACCCCCAGCCCCCTTTGCGATACAGATTATTCACTTTTCCTTCGGAAAAAGATCTTTGCAGTTTGAAGTTTCCCGGCATCAAACTCCACAGGGGACCTTCACTCTCCTTTGCAGAAGAGTTGAGCCCTTGCCGTCACATTGGTCGGAATTAAAACTAAATTATGATCCCTGGTATTTCCTTACCAGATGACCAGATGTCACACACAGCAACCAGGGCGTGCAGGCAAGCCCAGCACCTGATCACCCAAACCTCTGGGGTAGCATTCCCATTTTCCATAATGAACCAGGGATTTTACTGTAGACCTTGCAGATGGAGTTGTCTGAAGCCGGGTGTTTGTTTTAGTTTCTATTTTGTTATTAGCTGTACTGTTATCTATTTTTCAATCTGCTGGAATAATTTGCAGGAAATCAGTGCGATTTTCTCTAAACCATGATAAGCAGGAAGACTTTGCTTTCCTGTTTTCCAAAGGCGCTCATTTTGCAGCTTGAGAAATCCAGTGGGTGTTTCTAAGCTTGTAATAAACTCTTGTCAGTAAGCATCTATTCCACTTCAGTTACCATCTTAATGGGCCCGGAAAGAAGTGTCCATCTAAAAGTGTTTTCCAAAAGTGGAGCTGCTTTTCCAGAACGTACCAAATGATCTTGGTTTACTCGGTTTAGTGCTCCAGCCATGGTCTGTGACTTATGCTGCTGGGGAACTGTTTTGGGGACAAGTCTGGTCCCTAGCAGGGGATTTACTCGTGTCCCTTGGTGGGTTTTGGCGGGATTTTGTTGGTTGGTTGGTTTGGGGTTTTGTTTTTATTTTTTTAATATGGACCAGTCTGGACTTAAATTCATGTGTAAACTTCAGAGCTGGAAGAAGTGCTGGGAGCAGCTGTCCTCCCTCACCAGCTCTGGGACATCCATTCTCCTGACAATTCCAGGTCAGATTTTTCCTTATTTGACACCTGATACATGATAATAAGCTTTGGTTTTGTGGCTTTTGTAGTTTTTCGTTGCAATTTTGTATTCCATTTTCTATTCAGGGATGCCATCAGAGCTGTGTTAATAATAAGCCCTGTGGACTGTGTGGTTTGCTCTCAACTTCTATTAAATTTTGAGTTACAAAGCCTGCAGGAGCTGGACACTGATAGCCTTATAACAGAATGGTTTTATACAACTATATCCTAAATGGATAAATCCCTACCCAAACATCACCTTCCTATGCAGTACCCTAAAGCATGTGTAGCCTCTCTGATGCATAGGTTAATGCTGTGAAATTAAACACAGAAATTCTTGTAGAAAGTGAACATTCACATCTCCCTGCAAGCAGCAGCCACTCAGTTTACATGCCAGATCTTAAAAGCAGAATCTTTGGTTGGGAAACCCTGATTCCAGGGTGGGCAAATGCCAGCTGCATGCATCTGGCTCAGGGCTCTCTTTTTTTGTGCAAACAGGCCAGCTACTGCTTAGAAAACATAGGGGTGTGAGGGGAGAGAGTGAGTCTTATGTGAGTTGTAGGTGTTCTAGTTCAACATGTGCTGGTTTTAAACCTCAGTCTATGTAGGAACTTGAGAAAGGGGTCTGTGGAGTCAGGTTTCAGCCAGTGATGTGCTCCCTGTAGCACTGTCTGCGCCTTAAGGCGCCGTGCAGCCTGTGAGCGAACAGCGTGGAAGCCACTGGGTTGCTACCGAAATGTAACTTGGGACTATTTAAGTCTGTGTTGACTTAGAATAGAAAATAAATGCATAAATGGTGTCCAGCTGAGGTTGCAGGGGACTCTTTGAATGGGCTGAAGGAAATTCCTCTGGCCAGAATTTAGCACAGCTATTCCCAACCACACGTGAGTTTTCCCACCTGCCACTTGCAGAAGATGCATCATCCCATGTATTGGTTGCACATTCATTATTTTGCTCAAGACAGCCACTAAAAAACCTTTTAGAAAGTAAGAAAATCAAATTACTACAGCAGCAAAATGGGACTGAGCCCTATGGCATGGCTTGCTGAAGGCTGGAGAAGAGCAGAGCTGAATGGGGACAGGCTGTGATCACTTGGAAGGATCCTAGTGAAGGGTTTGGACTACCCGTATTTTAACTTTGTCTTCTTCCTTCCCTTCCACTAACTGTTCATACCCATCCTGAAGTCAGTAGGGAAGTGAACCTCCAGGCTTGTGCCCAAAGGCAGGATTTGTGCAAACACTGCTCTTGGAGGAGACTCAGGATGTGTTTTTCTTCCTTACAGCGAAGGAGCTGAGTGACCTGGCCCGTGCTGAGCTCCTCATCCCTGCAGGTTTGCAGGATCTGAGTTGCCCTGTGTCTCTGCCTGGCACAAATTGCTGTGGGTGGTACATCTGCAGCCACACAAAAAGAGATTGTTTGGGATTAGGCTGATACTCTTCCATCAGTAGTGATGTGGCACACCCCTTTTGCATTACTACACTTGGACCCTTTTCTTATTCATTTTAGTGATCATTAGGCATCTTAGATGCTTTTCCTCAATGGGTGGATCTGAAGGAGATGGGAGGCAAAAATTTTCACGTGTTTCAGGTTCTACCTACAAGTAAGGAGTGGATATGTTAACTCTGGCCAAAAAACCCCAGAACTACTCTGTTTTGGAGATAGATGTCCAGTCTGTGTTTAAATGGACACTCTACATGCTCTGTCCCCCACTGACAATCTGCCCTCTGATTTTTTTTTTTTATTTAGTAGAATTTTTTTCAGAAAGGCACCAACTTGTACAGTCACAAATGAAATAATAGCCTGTAACCACTATCATTCCCTAAGCATAATTTGCAAAAAATACTTACATCAACAAAATAAACGTGATCCGAATCAGAAAATTATTCCGAGAGATTGTTTTAGCTTAGCTTTGACCAAATTAATGTCAGTCTGGTTAGTGGCTTGATAATAAACATGCTTCTGCTTTCTGAAGCCACTACTGTATAATCTGATTACAGCTGATGTGGCTGGCAGGGAGCCAGCCCCAGCTTGCAGCAGCCTCCTTCCCCACTGGAATGTTCCAACAAAAAGCACAGAATTTGCTTTGGAAGCCACTGGCCAAGGCAGCAGTGCAGGATTCCATCCCAACCAGTGGCTTTGCTCCTTGCCTTCACTCCTGCAAGGTGATGTCTCTGCTTTAAAGGCTTTTTCTGTCTGCTGGGGCAGAGCAGGGGGGTGGCAGTGGCGTGGGACTGTTCTGAAGGTTGCCTGAAGCCAGGGTGCTCGGGTAGAGGGTGTCCTGTCCCAGCTCTGCATTTCCTGCCCTGTGGGAAGGGCTGTTCCCTCCAGCTGCTGCAGAGGCTGCTGTGGGAATAAAAGATGGTCACTGAAGTGGAGAAACCTGCAGCATCGATAGAATGTGAATTTTTCTTGTGATAAGGTCCTTTTGAAGGGTTTCATTTCTGTTTTTAAAACAAAGTTTTCCAGGTTTTTTTATGCTTTACGCTTTTTCTCTGCAAGGTTCTGCAAAGTGAGTTGGATACCACAAGAGTGGTTTCCTGGGCAAAGCATCATCTCTTCCAGATAAGAATTATTTTGCTTCTTGGCAGCTGGGTTGTTTTTAGTGCCTAAACGTCTTCAAAGACTATAAAAAGGGAGACTTGTTCTTGTTATTTCAGTGACTTTGTCCAAGATGTTTCTCCCCGGATGCTATATATACACACAGGGTCTGTTTTTATATTTTCAAAGCTGCTGGCATGAAGGCTAATGTAGGAAATCAGAAATAATATCTTCTGGAGTGGAAGAAACTAGAAATGCCTTCACCTGAAGGTAGCCAGTGATGAATAAAAGAGTTTAAAAGAAAAAAAAAAACCAACTTCTTGAAGTTATTCCATGCCACTAATAAAATAAGTGAGCTATTTTGGTACTTTAGCGACTATGAGCTTTTCTTCCACTGATGGCTTCCCCAACCCTTCTGGAAAAGTTCATGAGAGGTGCAGGGTTGACCAAGTTCCCATGCAGTGAAATACTCTCAGGGCATGGCCCAAGAGCCAGATCAAGACTTAAAAAATGGCACCTTGTGTGTGTTGGTGGGTGGTTGTTGGGTTTTTTTAGGGGCAGGCTTTGTTTGGGTTTGTTTGGGACTTTTTTTAGTTAGGGTTGTGGATAATATGAACAGAGATGCTTGATGTTGGTCTGGGCTCAAAAGTCTTTGAAACTTTGTCAAAACCTTAGAAGTGGAGGTACCTCTGGGTGACAAAGGAGCCTGTGGCTCTGCCTGTGGCTCTGCACAGTGTAGAAGTGGCACCTCTTTTAATCCATACAGTCGTCTGTATGCCTGTGCAGGGGGGAGAGCTCTATCCCTCTATTATATATTATGTTGGCTAATAGAAAACAACTGTGCTTTGTTTGCTCACACTCATTACACCAAAATAGATGAACTTTTCATATTCCATCTGAAAGGCATTATACATAGATGACTGACATGCAAAATAGGGCAAGATTGGGATGAAATAGAAAATTATGTTGACTTTTAAAAGAACTAATTCTAAAATTGCATTTAATTTTGTTTAATGGATTGCTAAGAAAAGCACCTGAAACAATAATTTCACATAAACTGTGAATCATTACTGGGTTTTCAATAATGGAGAAAGAACAAGAACCTGAAAGAATTTCAGGAAAGATAAATTGACTTGTAAATGGGATATAAAATAAGGTACCTCATTTTCTAACGTGATTCATCTCAAAATTTTTCAAATGTTTTAAGTGTTCTCTGAAGTGCTGCAGATACTGAAATTTGGGGAGTGTGCTGGTGTTCTGATAAGGTGAAACTAAATGAGGAGTCTTTCTGCAGCTACAGAGAGGTACTTAAGGTCTGTTTTGTATGATATAGAATATAGTCTGCACCTAAGAGGTCTGGATTGTGAGATATTAACTATTTCTTTGTCAAGATGAGGCAATCTGCCACAAAATTTAGTGGAAACTCTGTTTTGCCATTCCATTCTCTGCTTCACATGAGATACAAGAACTGAAAGCAACCAGGCTTTTCAATTCACGAAGTGATTTCTTGAGGTTTCCAGTACCCAACTGCTGAATGGGGGAGACAGGCCCCTGAAAAATGTGGACTTTTGGGTAATTTGTGGGGTTTTTTGCCAAGAAGACATGGAATGTTTCAGTAAATTCTTTCAGTAGAAATGTTTGCTTAGCTTAGAGGAAAATGGGACGTTAGAAAACTTTTCCTGCTTCAGTTGTCTTTTTATTTTTAATGTTTCTGCAAAAGTTTTACAGATTTTTTTTTTAACTGAAATCTTTATGGGACCATAAATCACAGTTTCATTGTGTTTCTTCTTTTTGTTTTTATAAATACACTGTTTTTATAAAAACGTATCACTCGCAAAGCAGACAAACAGCTTCAAGGTTAGTAAAGGCAGAGGGGGCTGCAGGTCGTTCCAGAGCCATGAATGTTTTTAGTTTATTTATTACTATTGAATTTGAACTTACTTTTCAATAAAACTGGAAAGGAAATGCTGTTATTTTCCCTCAAAATTGTGCCAGGAAATGAATTTGCTGTGATTCTGTTTTATCTCTGGAGTTTTCCTGGAGCTTGGACTCCAAGTCCTAAAGTCTGATGCTGCTGTCCTGAGCATCGTTTCTACCTCCAGGTCTTGCATTAAGTCCGTGTTTTCCTGTTCTGCCTGGAGGCAATGCTGGGGCTTTATTTCTCAGGGGGTGTTATGGCATGGATGAGTACAGCAAAAGGCAGAGACTGGCATATCTGCTTAGCCTATAAATTACTTTTCCAGGTGTGGTGTGTAAAGCTCTGTGTATGAAGGTGAGCAGGCATCACTTTTGTGTGCAAGTGCTTGTGCAACAGACCTGCGCTGCCCAAACCCATGAGGATTTTAGTATGTGATGGGTTTCTGCTCATCATCTAGGCACTGCTGTGCCTCCACAGCAATTTCTGTGTGCCTAATAGGTTGAAAATCCTATTTAAAATGGTGATTTGGATGCCTTTGTCCTGCAGACTAAACTACTGTAGCTACAAACTCTGCCTGTATCTTGTAACAAAAGATGTTCACGTGTGTGGTGTGTTTGTACATGTAACTTCTTCTCTCTGTTTTATTTTTTTTCTTTTTTCGTTTCACTTGAATAAAAGCACAATCTGTTTTTTCTGGTTTTCTTTCATTTCCTCCCCTGCACGCCAGGTCTCTGCAGCACTCCTGCCTGCCCCTCAGCTGTGCTGGATCAATACAGGAGACCGGGGTGGGGGGGGGTGTATCAGGATTTTTTCTGTGAAACCAGCACTGAAGAACATAATTGTAATGCAACTGGAGACACAGGCTCCCCTTGCTTTTCTAAAATACTTTTGGCAACTGCAAAGCCAGAGGGTTTCCAGATCAAACAGAGGGTGGGTGTCCTTGCTCAGGAGGTACCAGCAGTTCCCCTGCCTGCCCCCAGGCCTCAGACTTTTCTATTGGGGCATCTCCACTCAACTTCCAAGAAGCAGAATTCTTGAATTGAGGCTGGAAGCAATGAAAACAACTTAATTAGCTCCTGGTCTATGACCCTCTGGTCCATTCTGCTCAGTTTCTCCCAGCTCCCTAACAGGATGAAGTTCCAGGCAGTTTGGCTGCTTAATGGCCCAGTCTGGGGAGGGATTTCTCTGCATGGGGACTGTGCAAAAACGGAGTGCTTGGCCCTGGTTGCCTTTCTGCTCCACCCCAGGGTGTGATTGAGCTCTGATTTTGCAAGTACTTGGCAGTAATGATTTGAGAAATCATGGCAGTTGAGTTAATGCTATCTACCCTGCTTGGAAGAGGGACCTCCCTGCTGCAGTTAATCCCGAGGATGAGGCCACCCTTTCTCTTTTGTTTAGAATCTTCGAGCTGGGAGACGAAGGCAGTGGCATCTTCAGCTCCTGGCTCCCTGGCCGTGTTCCCCCGGGCAGTCACACAAGAAGTCAGGACCTGTGGCAATAACTGCATCAGAAATCATGGTGGAGCTGCTGGAAAAGCTCTTCCCCACGATAGGAGTCCCACGGCATTGGCAGTTTCCTGCATTATAGTCCGCTCTCTAACGAGAATGGGTCCTAATGAGAATTTGGATTTGCATGTATTTTAAAATGGAAGAGGAAGGGCTGTTTTCCTCTCTTTTTGCATGGACCTGTGAAACAAAGAGCTGTAGGACTTTGGGGGCGAAGATTAAGTTTTGGTTTTGGGTTCCTGTAGCAGCAGGAGTGCCAATGCTCAGAGCTGTGGCTGTTGCACTTAGGATACATCTACCAAAAAAAAACCCCAAAAAACCAGAAAAAAGGCCATCCTTCTGAGTGTGGAGCTGAGAGATTTTGTGCCCCTTTCTGACACTGGAGGTGGCTGTGGACATCCCTGTTCACTGGGGCCTGTTGCCACACATCAGTTGCACGTCAGTGCAAAAGGGTGTGTGGCTGTGCTGGTGGTATTGACTGGAGGTTTTCCACCACTGTGATTTTTCTTTTTTTTTAGGCCAGCTGTTGCTGGGAGGGCTTTGCGTGCGTGTCTGCGTGTTTTGGAATTGCAGAGGATTTGGGGTTCTGTTTTTTAGCAGACTCGTAAAATTCTAGCAGGGTGTTTAACGTGGTGTGTACTCGTAGCACTGCTGCTCCACAGCTGTATGGTTATTGAAATGTTTTATTATTTCAATAACATTTTGAAAGGGATGTTTCCCTCCCAGCTTGAGGGAAGAAAATTTAATCCCCTTTCTGTTGCCTCATGGCTTTGGGACTAAAACTGATGTGCTCAGACCTCATCTGAAAAGGGTTCATGGCCTGTGCCTGGTGATTCAGGAAAGGATGGGACATGTGTGTCTCAGCAGATATCCTTTGCAAAGGCCAGTTTTATGGGTCTATTTTGTTCAATGTGAGATGATACTTGTGAATATAAAGGCTTTCCTCCAAGAAATCTTAAGAGTGGTGCTTCTGGTTCTGTGCTGATGTGTGTTCTAGCAGGAAGCAGCAGCAGGTAATGTATTTATACTACAGAAGCTGCTTAAGAATAGTTTTTTCCTAGAGATCCTCTGACTTATGAAATTATAAATTAGAGATGAACTTGTACCAGCAGAGGAAAAAGAAAAGGACTGAGCTTTGCTGCTTTGTATTGGTCGTGAGGATATGCACAAAATCCTCATTTTGGTTTTCCTGTTGCCCCGTGTTGCTGACAGCCTTGTCCCAGGCAGGACTTTCCAGCCTCCCTGCTCTCGGCCTGGGCAGCCTCAGAGCACTGGGATGGTGTCACTCAGGATTTTCTGAGTCATCACAATGTTGGTTGGGCTCTGCCAGTGTTGTGCAAGGAAGGTTTTGCTTTGAAGTCCCTCCTGGCTTATGTTCTGTTGAGCAAACATGTAGCAGGACCTTGTTTTGTTGCTGTCCTTCTGTGTTGGATTAGTTCATTCCTGGCTTTGTGTGTCAGAGTGGTGGTTGATGGTTGACATTAAGACCAGGTTTCCTGTGTGCAGCATTCCCTGTTTGATGGGAATGGACACTGAGGCAGAAGCAAGATCAGTTTTCAGTGGTTTATCCACTATTTTTGTCCTTTGTTTCTGAAAGGAGAAGTTCCCATGCATGTGAGAAGAGTTTGTACCCTGGAGGCTGGGTTGAGAATTTTCTTCAATCCTGTGCTAAAGCTGGATGTTCTGCTTAAATTTGTTTCCAAAGGCAATGCATCCTTCTGGCTTAATACTTGGTGGTGAGGAGTAAGAAGGCTGAGCCATCAGCCACAGCAAAACAGCTTTGGAGCTGCCCAGCCTGCAGCCCAGCCCAGCTCTTCAGGTCTGTCCTTGGGGCTTGAGGGTACCAAAAGAAAACAGAAGTTAAATGCATTTATTGAATTTTGTACTCTTTGTGGCTGGAAATGAATTGATTATCTTAAAGCAATAATAAAGAGGTGACTCCACCATGCAGGTCTCCAGCAAGATGAGCGGGGTGGACTGGGCTGGTGAATTTGTCAGGGAGGGACAGTTGTGCTGCTGTGCAGGATAGAAAGACAAGGGCAGGGTGTGTTCCCCGAGGATGAATGGTCCACTTTATTTGATTTGCAAGTTTTAAGTATAAAACCTCAGGAACAGCAGAGGGACACTGTTTACACAATCCAGTTGAGTGGAATATCCCCAGATGAGGATGTCTGAGGTGGTGTGAGCCACAGACCCTTCTCAGTGCCCAGCCAGGAGCCAGTGCTCCAGCTCCTGCCCAGCGTGGACATTAGGAGAGGGAGTGCTCCCTTTTGTAAGGCTCGGTTGTATGGTGAGCACATGTCCACATTAATTCTCTTACTGTGGTTAATATGAGCATGTTTATCACTATTTAATATTAAGCAGTTGTCATTTGCATTACTCCCGTGCCTCTGAGCTTCAGCCAAAAGCTGTGCCCTGTTTTGCCCCTGGCTCAGCAAAAGGAGCTGCCAAGGAACCCATCCACATTGCCATCCTGGGTGCCACGTGCTGAGCCTGGCTCGTGGGTGCCCTTGCACTGAGCCTTTCCCAAACTACAAATAAACCCATAGCAGAGGCAGGGCTGCTGATAGCAAGGAAACGTGCAGTTCTGCAATTATGGAGTGCAGATCATGGAATAAACCTTTTGAGAGTGGTCCAGAAATGTTTCCTTATCTTTTAGTAACAGATTACAGCTTTGTTTTCTGAAATAGATTCTGAGAGGGATGGTTAAAGAATAGGGTGAATTTAAAAGCATGTGTGTTACTCCCTTGCCCGCTCTCCCAAAAAGCCCTCAAACCCACCCAAAAAACAAGCCAAAACCCCCCCCACAAAAACTCCGAACCCAATAAACAAAACCCTGTCCCTCATTAGGTTATTGATGAGGCAGAGCACAAAGGAAGGTGAGGCCGAAGATGTGCTTAGGCTTAAGCACGTGAAGACTCTTAGGTCTTCCCTCGCTTGACTTCGTCCCTCACCCCACCATCCCCAGCAACACTTGAGGAAAAAAATGGCTAAGGTGTGGACTTGATGACAGAACGTGGGTCCTTTTGTTTGGTGCTGAGCATGGGGTTTTGTGAGTGAGCCAAAGGATTAATGAAATAAGTTCTTATAGACACAATGAAAAATGACTTGATTGCCAAGAAACTGTCATCCTAATGAACTTGGGTAGTCTGTTTGTTGGAGACACCAGAAAATGGAAATGGGCTTGCATAGCTTTATTATATTCAAAAATAGACTTTAACTAGAACATTCTGTATTCTTTCCTGTTTGAGTAAAAACAGGGGCTGATAGAAGTTGAAAGCAGCAGATAAACTGATGTGGAGACACATATGGCTTGAAGCTAGTGTTTGAAAAGCAAGGAAACCATAATCAGTTGAAGGTAAAAAGAAAAATGTTCTTAGTAAAGAGCCCTGTTCTCAAGGCATCGCTTCATGTTGGTATGAAGACAAGTTTCGATTAAGTCCAGATAAATTCTTTTTTTTAATGTGTACCTCATGCAGAATGGATGTTTGTCACCGTCCATCTTCGTTACTAGGGAGGAAGGAATGTGGAAGCATATTGCTGCTCAAGCTTTTGGGGCCTTAATGCCAGAAATCAATTCAATGTGGTCATCTTATGAAAATGCTCTAAACAGCCCATGTGCTGCTTGGATTTTTTTAGACAAAGTGGATACATTTCCTTCAGAATCAGTACTGTAAGATGGGAGAGAAAATTCAGTTTTCTCTCTGAAGACTGCTTTTTCTAAGGGTGTTCAATGGATCTGGGAAAGAGCTGAGTAAAGTGTCTTGGATTTCCTGGAGGAAGGAAGAACCATGGTGATGGGTAAATATGATGTGCATCACATCTTCCCTGGTCTTTCTTCCTCCAGCAAATCTAAATCAAATCTAAACCATCCAGCACAAAGACTTGGCTGGATCTCTGCTGGTAGGTTGTTGAACCATGGTCACTTGTGGCTCATCTCTCTCCTGGAATGTTGTTGATATTTGCTGAGATCTTGCACATCCACATAGTGAAGAACAGGATGTCTTCATAAATACGTTGTCTGCCTCGGACACTTTATTTTAAAAGAAAAGAGGGAAAACATTTTCCACAAAATTGAGAACACTTTCAACTTTAATACTGTTCTTGATTGGAAAGTGCAAATGCTGGTGTTGAATTCCTGGCTATTTACTGTTTAAGTCAAAACATTCACTGGGAATCACCCCTACTTTCTGTCTGGTACCTGGGCCTCCATGCTTTGGACAAGGCAATGGTTGTGGTCTCAGTTTCCTATGACAAAAGTGCCACCTAAAACAATGTTGGCCTTTTATGGATGCTTTGAATGTCAGAAGCAGTGTCATGACACTGGAACATCAGCAGAATGATACAGAGTCATTTCACATACAGGATTGAAAAATAAAAACACTGCGTAGTTTTGGTGTTTTCTCATAAATCATTGCCCTTAGTTTTTGATAATCAGATCAGAGTGTAAAAAGCAAAGGTATTTGGAGAAGATTGACTGAAAATGAGTAATTTGCTTGCTTTCAAGGTTTTTTTGGTGTCTAGAATTTAGCTGGAAGGGAATAGATTAGTTAAGTAAGTGATTATTAAAGTTACCCAGCAATAGAACATGTAGATAGGTGAACAGAGCAGTGCAAGCATTCCAGCTGGTCCCCAGGATGAGAGTTCTCTTTCGAAGTGAAAATCAAAAAACTTGACTTTATTCCTGGCCATAACTGCTATTATTGGGTAAACATCTCGCATGTTTAGGAGTTGCACTCCCTATATGTAAAATATGAATAACAAAATTATATATATGTTCTTTGATCTCTTCCCATTAAAAGCTCGGTGGAAATTCCAATAATCTGGTATTAAATGCTAGATTTAACCTTTGAAAATTGTGTCTGTTAAGTTATTTATAAGTATCTTTATTTTTTTCAGTAAAATATTCATTTGGCACAGTTAGTGCTTTCTACTGTGGTCAAATATGAGTGGCAAAGGATAAAGCAAGTTCTGGAAGTAGCAGTGATTAAACACTAATATAATCTCTGCATTCTACAGTATGTTCAGAGGCAGATTAAAAATGCCATGATCCAAGGAATAATGCAGTAATATGGTCTTGGTGAACGTTCTGGAGTAACTCTGAGGCAGGATTTGTGGCTGTGACCGTACAGCACTGGAAGAGAGAGCAGTCCCAACATGAGAAAGGAATTGAAATGGTAATTCTCCAAGTCAAACAAAGAACTGATTGGTTATTGCTGGTTTAACTGTCATAAAATGTAAGTCAAGAAGGATACTGCAATTCAGGCTTTGGCACCTAATCTTGTCTCATTTGAACTCATGTGCTTCTTGATTCCCTGCCATCAATCTCCTCTTTAGGAACTGCAAGCTGAAGTTAATGGCTTTCATCATAACAGCACTGAAAATACCATTTACCTATTTGAAATACTCAGCAGGGAAATACTCAAGAATGATGCCTTGTGCTCCAGGCTATTCATCCAGTTTGATGAAATCTCAATTTTTCGTTATGCCTGCGTGTTTGCAGACATTCTGCAAGGCTTTGAGCTGTCCATTTTGGGGTGTGATTGTGTCCACACCAGACAGCTTGTTGTGCATTAAGCCCTGCCAGCCAACAGATAATTTTTCTTGCATTTAAACCAATTTATGGTCTAGCTGACGTGCTCATTGTTTCCCTAAACCTGGCCAGTCAGCACCGTCTCCACCACAGAGCAGGAAATTAATCTTTGCAGTTATTTGACTCCATCAGCTTTACCTGCTGCATGCAATTGTGGAGGAATCTGGCAAACTTTAAGAGCTACATCCTTAAACTGTGTTTGTGATAGCTCCCAGTGTTCCTCCCTTCCCTTTGCTGGACCATGCCCTGAGGCATCATCCGTTCTCCCACCCAGCTGGGTGGAACCAGAACACCCAATGCCCACAGGAGAGGGTTTGGCTGTCCTTTGTACAGGCCAGGAGGGAGTATCTGAGGTTGCTGAGAATCATCCCTTGAGGAGACAGCAAATACATGACTGTGATCTGAAGGCTCATTTTCAGTCTTCTACTGTTGACTTTATTAGCTTGGGGCTATTAAACCTATGAAAGACTTGAAAGGTGTACCAGCTTAGCTCCTTGGTTATGTCCCTGGTTTCGGGCATGGGCACGGATGTAATTAGTTTCAAACTTCATCAGAGTGAAGAGAAAAAATTGCACATTATCCAAAATGTGTACTTTTACCTGCCTGTCCATGCAGATGCTTTATAAAAAGATGGATCTGAAGCTCCTGTGTTGACTGTGGTGTGCTGCTGTAATCGTTGCTCTTAAGAGATGAAAAAACAAATTGAGAAGGAATGGGGAAGGAAACTCAATTCAAATTCTCCTTAGAGAGTGCAGTAAGACTGGCACAAAACCAGCTCTGTACCCAAGCCCCCTTTTAGTTAAACCCCCATTTGCATAGGGAAGGTGGAGCTGAGCCTTGTGTGTAGCCCTACGGGGCTGAGAGTTGCTGCTCTGCAAAAGCCTCCCTGGGACCCTCATTTCAGTATTCCCAAAATCTACCCATGCCCTTGCCCTGGAAGGAGTCCTGGAACTGATACATGGTTTGAGCTAGTGATAATTTTATGACAACTCTTCCCTTAAAATGAAAGCTTGGAATTCAAGTTATTTGGCTTGTACTTTGCTTGGCTGTGAAAAGGCAGTTTGATTTGTTTTTTTAATTTTCAGGGATTGTGAAGACAGAGCTATCATGTGGAGAAATTCACAGAAGAAAATGGGATGCATCAAAAAGACGCAGGGAGATAAATTTCAAGGAATCTAAAATTAAATCAGAGATCCCAGGATTTCTCACTAAGTGACCAGTATTTTGCTGAAATGCTAGCATTGTTTTTATTTCCAATTTTGTTTTCTCTCTGAGCCATATCTATTGCCTTTGAAGTAGCTACAGCTGAGGCCAGAATTTGTGAATGCTGGGAAACCAGCAGTTCTGAGCAGGGAAAAGCCTTTGTAGTCTGTTCACAGGCAGAGCAACAGAGTAGGAATTTTTTTTTCTTAATTAATATTTTATTTCCAAGCCCTCCAGCATTTGATCCTGAGCTTCAATCTTGTATTAAAATGCGTGGTGCAATCTAGAAAGTCAGTTGGCCATGGGACAAAGACCTTCATGGTCAAGGAGACCTGACAGGAGGGAGAGTGTCCTCCATGCTCCTGTACTGCAAAATGGTTCAGGTTAAGTTGTGGATTAAGTCTTGACTGGCTTTAAGATGCAACCTACTGCCCCTTTCACGTGCTCGTTGGGATTGCCATTGGTATGTTGTAGCTTCTCCATGTCCCCAGTTCTTAACCTCGTGACCACAGTTGCTAAATGGGAAAAACCTTTGGATATGCCTGATACAATTCCTATTACCATATGATATTCAGCCCATGGCGTAGTAAGAACTAGTGAGTATTGTGAGCCATGTTGAAAAATAAAGATAATTTAATCTCATATAACAGGAGTTGGTATTATGTAGCATAGATCCTGCCATGACTGTGCTGCTGTTGCAAGCAGAAGGTGAAAATCCAGGGATTTAAAGATCATTGCATTTTCCTGTGATCTTTACGTGTTCCTTTATGTGAATTTCAAAAGAAAAGACAAATTCAAATGCAGAAGAGTCTGGATGTCATCTGGAATTTATTTGACCTCTTACATTGGCTCTAAAAGAAATCATAAACAAATAAAACTTTTTTCTAAGATAAAAAAGACACTTAATTTAATAACTAGATTAAAAAACAATTTGAAACTTAGTGGGGGAGCTTGCGTGTGGCACAAAAAAGGGAAGGAGAACATTTCATTTTAATGGAGATGCTGCCAGTTCTTTTGGTATGAACCCTTTGTCCCGGGCATGAAGAAATTCCTGTTGTGGTGAGCACTCCACAGCTGCAGTGACCTGTCCGCCTCAAGTTAGTGGAGTTGGGACCTTTATAAGAACGGTTGGGGTGTTTGCATTAAAAACCAGTCACTTTAATTGTGTAGCAAGTGAAAATTTAAAGAAAGTATTTGGAAATTACATCTTTCTTTACCAGGCAGCCCCAGTGCCCCCCGGTACTTTAAATCTATGTGCCAATCATCAGGGTTTGTTTTTTAATTAATAACTAGTCTTCTCCACCTTTAAAAAGTAAGGTTTTTTTAGAGCCAAAAGCACAGTTTGGGACACACAGGAGCTACTGGTTTTCTCAGCAGGACATTGTCCCAGCTCTCTCCCCATCTCCCCCAACGCTACTCCTCCCTCCCAGAAGTCGCCACTGTAGATATCTGCAATAAAATGTGCTGCTAGACATAAAACAAGAAAAATATTTGTTTATTCTATGGCAGACAGCTGTTTAGGATGCTGTGGAGGTCTAAGTCTTATAGTAGTTTTGCAGATGTTGTTTGTACGTGACTTTTTCTCGGAAACCATCTGTGTTAGGAAGCACGGAGGGATTCTGTGCATCCCTTGGCAAAAAGAGTTGGGCTCTTTTCCTTCAGCATCTTTGTCCGAGGAGCTTGAAGGAGGAGAGAGAAACAGTAGTGTTACCAATATTTGGTCAAAATGAGGATCCATTTGGACTTGGGCTGCAGAAAGGTTTTTCTAGTCATGTACTGGGCTGCTCAGTGTGTCCAAAGTCCAACAGAGAAAACACCTTCCCTCCTTTCTAGACAAATGTAGAGCAAACTTCAAGTGGCCTGTATGGAAGTGGTGGATCATGTCTAGAGACAGGTTTTTGTTTTAATGCAGAAAAGCTGTTTTGAATGGTCTCTGCTGCCGGGTTGAAAAGAGCTGGTTTGGTGAGATTAATCTGCAAATCTCCAGTGCACAAGGAGGAAAATGGGCGCCCTGGGGTGGGATGGCTGTAGGGCAAGGCGGGTTTCTCTCCAGAGGTGGGGATAAACATGCAGTCGCATTCGAGTACTTACATATTTCTATTAAGACAATTCAGCCAACAAAGAATATTGCCAAGGGTGATAGAAATTGAGGAATGTGGACTTTTTCTTGGCAGTTTGAATCTGGCTTGGAAGCATTTCAGGGGAGGATTAAATCTTGCTTCTCGGCGGGTCAGGGTTGGGGTAATCGGCAAAGGCAGAGGTTGGGTTTGGCTGAACTGGGGATTAGTGCGGCATGACTGCGAGTCTGGGGCTGCTGGAAATGAGGATGCAGATGAAAATATGTCAAGCATCTTTCATACTGGGCATTTTCAAATGGGCTGTGGTATCTTCAGGAATTTTGAGCCAGTGGAGTGGGGAGGGATGGATGATAGAGCTGCTACCTGTGCTCAGCACAGGTTTCTATCTGGGATTAGCTGGGAAGTGGTTGTGCTCCAGGCTTGTTTGATCCTGTTTTGTTTGCTTTGTGGGGACTCAAATACTTGAAGTCTTATGATGAAAAACTAACTTTTGTGCCCTGACATTGTTTGCTCTCTGAAATTACCCACTTTGCCATTAGTTCACCCAATTTTGTGCAAGATGTGCATTGTATGCAAATTAATATGGTTAAACCAATGTCAAACACACTTACATTTGAGAGAAGTTAATATTTCTCTTGGCAGTCCTGGTATCCTTTGTTCCTTATGTGCTGAATTAATTTCTTCTGCTGGCTCTTGCTCTGTGCACATGGCCACGATGTCCGAGGGACTTGCTGAAAGGGTTCTGCTTTTCACTGGACAAGATGGAAATTCCTCTGTTTTGCAAAGTGCATGAGACACAACAGCTTCTGCAAAGTTTCCAGAACAAGACAGCAGACCAAAAACACGGAGTAAAATTAAGCAGTTTGTGTTATGAAGCTCCCACAGGCAAAACAAAGCCGGCCTTGGCCTGATGTTTGGGTATTTCTGGATTGCTGGCCGGACTCTGCCGGGATGTGGGATGAGTCCAGAGCAGTGGCTCGGTGCTCGTGTCCCCTTTGCTGTGCTGCCATGCATTCCACTAGCAGGGTTTTCACCTAAATGCAGAGTACAATGGCTCAGGCTCCAAAAGCAAGCTGCAGTTTCTGGATGCACAGCTCCAAATCTGGATTTCATCCACTGTCAACAAGGGCTAAAACCAGAGATGATGCTGGTCTGTGCTGCACTCAGCATGAGTGTTTATCACCTTAACTCCGGGCAGGAGCTGCTGCCATGGTGCAGCAGCACTTCAGGAATGAAGCGTGTCTCAGCCATTTCTTAGGTTGTCACAGTGATTCTGCTTAAACACCCATTAAAAGAGGTTTGGGTTTGTGTTTTGGGTGCAGATGAAACCCTCGGGGTTTGTGCAAATTGATTCAGGGGTAGTACTAGTATTGTGGCCCCATAAAATGCATGATTTCAATGTATATAAGCATAAATATATGTAAGTATCTGAAAGGAGAGTGTCAGGAGGATGGAGCCAGGCTCTTCTTGGTGGTACCAAGTAATAGGATGAGGCAGTGGACAGAAACTGATGCACAGGAAGGTCCACCTGAGCATGAGGAAGAACTTCAGTGTGCAGTGACCGAGCACTGGAACAGATTGTCCAGAGAGGGCGTGGAGTCTCCCTCACTGTTATGTCTTAACATAATCCTGTGCCATGTGCTCTGGGATGACCCTGCTAGGGTAGGGGTTTGGACCAGATGACCCATGGAGGTCCCTTCTGACCTGGCCCATTCTGTGATTCTCCAGCACCATCAGTGCAGCCATGTGGAAACAACAAAGTAGAACGGGGTTTGCAGTTGCTCCAAATTGAGAATTTTATGGACTTAAGAATGCTTCTAATTTCCATAGTGTTCAGGGGAGACAAGCTCCTGTGATGTCCCCGTGAGCTGCTTCTCTCTCCTGGGCTCCATCATCACCTCTCAAATGAGAAAATGCCTTAGAATCGTGGAATCACAGAATTGTTATGGTTAGGAAAAGACCTCTGAGATCGAGTCCAACCATTAACCCAGCGCTAAACCATGTTCCCAGGTGCCCCATCCATACACCTTTTCAACACTTCCAGGGGTGGTAATTCCACTGCTTCCCTGAGCAGCCGTTTCAATGCCTGACCACCCTTTCAGTGAAGAAGTTTTTCTTGCTCTATAGTCTAAACCTCCCGTGGGGCAACTTGGGGCCAGACTTTGAGGTTTACAATGGCTTAAATGAAGGC
The DNA here is from genome assembly GCA_013397975.1 of Machaerirhynchus nigripectus. NCBI lineage: Eukaryota > Metazoa > Chordata > Aves > Passeriformes > Dicruridae > Machaerirhynchus > Machaerirhynchus nigripectus. Next base: position 97,783 of record VZRQ01003451.1, on the reverse strand, counting down.
ACTCACACATCCCAGGGCACATCTGCAGTGGAGTCTGTTGGGCAGGACCAGGGAGATGGGGATGCAGGAGCAGCACTGGAGGAGAAGGGACTGCTCCACATATGTGCACGAAGGTTTTGGGCTGAACCCATCCATTATTCTCGTGTTTATTTCTCATTCCATCAACTTAAGTTGTGTTTCTGGCATTTGTTTGTTTCCTTTGGGCAGTTATAGTTATATTAGTGTAAATATTTTCTAGTGATTGTCAAGTGTCCAGTTTACATTAGTTGCTTGCAATTTCCTGCTGTAGCTTAATTTTTTTTTTTTGTAAAAGCATAAAACTACCCTTCCCATAAGCATCAAACTCTCCTTTTTCAGTCAAAACCCATACCCCTGAAATTTCAAAGGCACTTTTTCCTAATTTGAGAACTGAAAAAAGAGGTGGCATCTACACAATTGAGTGAATTCTCCTTCATGGCTGTAAAACAGTACAGTAAAATCTGAGTGAGTCACTAGTGCTGGAGTTAAGTGACCATGGGAAATTTATGGTCACACTTGAGTTGTTGTTTATCTTTTTTTTATACTACCCATTTCCTATTTAAACTCATTTTTGTTCTTGTGTAGGTATATCCAATGTCTTTAGAACAGGAGCCTTGTATGCCTGCCCTCTGCAAAACTGATAAAAGTCTCCTGGTTGCTGTAACAGTAATAGCACAATAAATGCTCAGAGTGAACTGTGCTGGATATCTGTAATCTGGGACTATATTTTTCTTTTTTCTCCCCCCCCTCCCCCCCACCCCATTGTAAAGGTACTCTTTCCTAACTGCTTTCTACAGTTTCCCATTCAGTTTGTGGACAAGGGAGAGCTGGCTCCTGCCCTGGGCTGCCCTACTTCTGCAAAATTAATTTTTCTTGCAGCAGTATGAGCAAGGGCTAGATCTTATTTATTTTACCAAAGTAAATTTTCCAATATGAGAACAATTAATAAATGATTGTGGAAAAGAAATTCAGCATTTATTCCCCAACCCCTATAAATAAGATAATTACCTTCTCCAGAGGGAACGGAGTTGGCACTAGTTGCACAGGGGACTCTTGAACTGTTTGACACGTTTTAAATGGTTTACTAAGCAAAACCAGTTTTAAAAGGAAAGGGGCTTGTCAGTCAGTCAGCTTGTGTTGGGTTGTTGATGTCCCCCTGTCAGTCAGAGCAATAACAGCTTTTAGAGGTGGCTGAGGAGTTACTGGAGGGAGGGGAGAAGCAGCTGTGATAATTTGGGGGGGTGTTTAAACATTCCAATTTTATACAAGTGACACATAGTTTCTTGGAGGATCTGATTTATTATTATGTGGATTCAGGCAGAGTGTTTGCAAAATTTACTCTGCTTTATGGTACTGCAGCAAATGTAAACACATATAATTCAACAGTGCCAGAAGAAAATGAAGGTGGGAAATAATCTTTGTCAGGAGCAGGAAGGGTTTGGAGAGAGCTGGGAAAAGGAGAGGAGTGGCAGAGTAGTGACTGAGAACAAGATTTTCATTTTCATCTCCAAGAGGAAGACTATGGGACACTTTTGGGGACAACAGAGATGAAGCAATGCCAGGGTTAGGGGGGTCAGGAGAGGCTTGTGCCACCCTGGATGGTGCCCAGCACCGAACTGGCCGTGGGGAAGGTGCCCGGGTGAGTTCCCTGTCTGGGACCCAGGGTACAGAGGGGCCGTGGGGGCTGACCCCCTGCAGCAGCCAGTTCCTTCACTCAGCTGGAACTTGTTTGAGCTCCAAACACAAGCAAGAAGATAAGAAACAGAAACATCAGCAAGAGAGAGGTTTGACAGCCAAGCTGTGCAGAAACCAGATGTCATTCTTCAGAGCTTGCTTTCACCCGGGAAACTTGGGTTATTGCACCTCTGCCTTGGGGTGAGGAAACATCTCCCTCCCACACAAAAGCCTGGTTTAGGATGAGGTTTAGCCATGGTTTCAGTGGGCTTCCTGGTAATGGGTCTGTGCAACCACTCACATCTACGTGGCAGTGATGTACAACACAACCCAAGACTCCCACGAGGTGCCCTTGAGGCAGGAGATGCTTCCTGGGGACACAGGGCTCCAGGAGTTCCCTGCTGGGGACCGGATTTCTTGCTCACCAGTTCAGTAGATGTCATTGCTCTGCATCAGATTAATTTAGGGTCATTTTTTTGCAGTGGCTGAGGACTATGTGGTGTGAAATACCTGCTCTTGCTGCATGGCAGCATTGCTCCACGGGCTGCTGGTGGGGGTGGGATTTGCAGGGGATGCACAGCTGTGGATGGAGCTGACTGGGAGTAGCACTAACATAATGTGGACACGTGGTTGCAAAGCAAAATGTACTTTGGGAATTTACTCTGGCTGTGTGGTCTTTCTAAATACCTGAAAAATCCAAACCCAGAATGGATTCTGAGACTGTTGCACAATTTGGGAGGAGGGGACGGGAAATGGGAAATGCCATTTTTTGTTATTCTAAGTTCTTACCTTAGTTCTACAGAACCATATTTAGTTTCTAAAAAACCCTGTTGGATCTACAGGTATTTCTACTCTTGGGGTGGGAATTTTTGGAATGTTTTCTGAAGCCTATAATGTGTGGAAACGTTGGGATTTGGTTTCAACTTCAGGCTGAGCTTCATTGCTCAGTACTCCCTAAATCCCTCAAAGTCCTGTCCTGCAACACAAACGGGCTCTGCATTATTCAGCTATGGATGCAGTAAATGCTGAAAGGCTGATTATGAATACTGATGAATAATCAGATTACACCAGCACAATTCTTGGAGGAATGAGCCAGATGTCCTATGAATTTTTCATCTGTTGGGAGAAACAACACCATCTGAAGCAGTGGCTTGAAAACACTGTAATCCTGTGACCCCTTCCAGCATTATTTTCCTTTTTTTTAGCTTTTAGTGTTAATTTCCATCTGCTACACTTCAGTATGTGGTTAACTGCCCTTTCAAAGGCTTCATTTAACTCCATTTCAGAATTCGGTGGCTCTCTATCTGTATTCATGCAAGACTGTCAAGGTTTCTTCTTGAAATACTTTTAGATCCTCAGGTGAAATTACATCCAGGATATCAATAGTGTAAAAGTGTATCCTGGACTCCAGAAAGCAAAATTGAAAGCAGGATTTGACTTATTGTGTTGCATTTAAAATCCAGGTCTGATTTCAGTTAAAATCTTGGAAAGATCTAGCAATAGGCATCGTATATTAATCAGTGTAAGATGTAGGCCAACCCTGCTGCCTCACTTTGAGGAGAAACCTGCCATTTTTCATTGTCTTTCAAGAACAAGGTAGACTTGGAGGGTTGGCAAAAGTCTTTGTATAGTACCCAGAGCCCATGACTAAGAAAATGGTGGTCTGTGGGGAAAAAAAGGCTCATAAAACGATAAAATGCTTCAAGCAAGTCTTAAAATGACATATTTGGGAAGTGAAATCTTCCTCCTTGATTCTCTTTTGTCCCTTACAGTGCCAAAATATCATGCTGGCTCTCTTGAGTCCATATGATCCCACTACTGCACTTGTCCGTAACACCAAACCAAAGGAAAGTCAGATGCTTCTTGTCTTTCCCTTTCATATTCTTCTGGCTTGGTTTCCTTCTTTCACCATGTTTTGTGCTGTTTTTCCCAAACTTGGACTCTTTAAAACACAAGTGGAAACTGATGGTCTCATCCAAACTCAGTAACATATTGGATAGCTTTGCTCAGAATAATTGCCTCTTTCTTTTCATCTCATCTCAGTGTTTAAAGAGCAACAATACCTCATCTCTGCTAAACCTTTGAACCTTTCCTGGATATTGTTTGGTAAGTTAAATTGGCGATCCAGCATTTGTTTAGCTGACCTCTAAAAAGCACAGATGACACAATTCAAGTATCCGCAGGTAAAAATTTGCACCTTGGGACTGTCAGAAATAATTTAAATTTTCCATCTCATCTTCAAGATGCTTTTCATTGCTAAAAAAGAAAAATACTGTACACCTCCCACACTGCTGCCTTTGTCCTATTGATCCTGCTTTTTTTACTTTAAAGCGGGAAATAGGTTTAGCTGCCGTGTAAAAAGATGTATAGACCTATTGCTTTATAGACAACTGAAACTCTGGAGCTGAAAATGGTCTAAGTACCTCTGAAAGATGCATTTGGGTAATTGGTAATGAATGAAGCATCTGGAAGCAGGAGCTGAGCAAAGTCAGTCACTTCATTACGGCTTTTTGAGCTGTTTGCCAGACTGGTGAGCTCAGATAAACCAGACTGGTCATCACGTAAGATGCACTGAGTAGGCAAATTACCTGATTAGGCAAATTACAGAGTTCCTTTTGGTAATCTGTGGGTTTAATGTGCACTTGCAGAGCTCCACACTGTACCTGTGTCTCGGAAAGGCATCAGCTGAGGCACGTGCTTGGAAGCGACTTGTGGTGCAACACATTGGCCCAGAAGACTTTGGTCTAAAATGAACTTGTTACTGAAACGTTTCCCAGATGTGTGAGCAATAAATCATCTCCTCTTTGCACTTCAATAGAAACAACCCTTGCCACTGAATTCTGGGCCAGAGCAGGCCCCAAACACAGCAGAAAGGGGCTATAACAGAGTTTGCCTTTGCAAATTTGTGAGTGTTGGCTCATCCCATTTCACTAATTGCACCTGTTCCCCACCTCGAGCCAACCACCTCCAAGGCATGGCACGTGCCAGAGAAGTGTCAGCAGGCTCTCTGGTATCTTAACTCTGTTTTTATATGTGCTGATACACCTCTTTTTTAAATTCTGATTTTCCTACAGCTGTTTTGTAGTCAGCCTTATTGCTAACCATATCCTTTAGCATCCACACTCCCAGCCTGGAGTGAGCACTCCTGCACCCTGACCCTGATCTCTGCAACCTGGTCATGCAGGCTTGGGCATGGCCAAAGGGGAGGTTTTATGTCTCTGTGGCCAGGTATCTTAGGCTGGAGCTGCCTTGCCTTCTGATGGAAGTTGTGATTGAATTCTGGAGTACTTTTGTATTTCATGGGGTTGCCCAGAGGCTTGTGCAATTATTGCCTGTACCAGCCTGAAAGTGTACTTTGGTTTTATTCTGTTTTTTTCTTTTTTTTCTAATCAGTTCCTTTGTATTAGCCATCATGCTCCTGCTTGTTAATTGAATTCAGACTTGACGTGGATTAGCATTATGGCAGGAAGCCTAATTCTTTAAATGGATACACAAATGCTGCTCTTAAGCTAGTTGTTAATTACTTTTATTTATTGGAGCTTATGAGTGTGGCCATTTAGGCCTCATCTGGCAATTTTAACTGCAACTGCCTCAGTCTGCTGGAAGCTGTGCAATGTAGGTCAGGTACACGGCAGTAAAAGGGATTATATTGTTCTGCTCATTCACACTTGCTGCAGGAAACACCATATTCTTTCTGGGGAGTGAATATGGCTGTAGCACATGCTGGTTCTGCCTATAGAATGGAAACTATATATTTCATTAGAGGTCATGTATTCCATTGCTGGAAGGATCTCAGATGGGTGGGAAAGCAAACTGTTTACATACTGTCAATCTGGTGTTTGCCCAAGGTCAGCAGGGAGAGAAGACACTTGTACTTTTAATTATATTCGCAGTTAAAATAAGAATTTTAGCAAACAACAAGACTAAGTACTTCTAAAGAAGTACTTTCTTTTTTCCACTGCATTTCTTCTGTAAAAATTTTTCATCACTGATTTCATTGCATTATCAGGACTCAAATGAGAAACACTGCTTATGAGCAAATATAGCATCTGAATGTGCGCCAGGAATTCCTTTTACAGGATAAGCTTTTGTGTGAAATAAAAGCCAAACAGCTGCTCACAACTTAAGTCTGAGTAAGTGATCTAATACTATTGCTCTGGTCTCAAATTTGAGGCTGAATTGTTTCTTTGCCAAAGACCTTGTGCCAACCTACCTGGTCCCAATTTGTGAGAACAAAGTATATTGTTTCTGCTGCTCTGGGACTGGAATCACTTCATTTGCCATTTTTTTCCATTATCATTTCAGCCCTGACATGGGAAGCTTCCACAAGGTTGAGAGTTGACTTCTCTCTTCCAGGAGGTATCTCAAGTAGGAAGATATCTCCTTGCAAGGCTGGTCTGACATGATGTGTAGGGGTATTTTATTACACTTGAAGACTCCTTCTGTCTTTTGATTTACTTTGCTCTTTTTTTTTTCCCCTCATATCTTCTATTCTCAATCTTTTTCTTCTACGTTTGCTGTGCTCTTCATCAGCTGCTCTTCAGGCTTTCCCTGTCTGGAAGTACTGCAAAGAACAGAACCTTTCTGGTTATGAAAAAGACAATTTCCCACACCATTAGGCAGAGACCGTATCCCTCAAATATACAGTTATGCACTTGCCCTTTCACAAAAGGTTATAATTTCCAAAGAATTTGAGTTGTGCTCTAAATGTACAGCTAGAGCTTAAGTTCCTGTAAGATTTATTGCAAACATATTAGCAGAAGGGAGAAGAAAAATCCAGAGGCCAAGAAATGTCATGTCCTCTCCCATGATGGTGACACCCTTAGCTGTACCCAGAGAAATCTCAGGGTGACCCCAGCCTTATTCTTCTATGGCAATACTGAGCTTTACGTGCTTGTTCTAAAAATTGCTTATTTTAGTAGAAACTTATAATGAGGACATTTGAGGCATGTATATGTTGTATTTACAATTTCACATTGTTACTGAATTTTTTTTCTGCTTAAAAGAGAGAAGACTTTATTTTCTCACTCTTTTTTTTTTGTTTTTCCTTGGGTCAGCAACTCTGCTTGCAGATGGTCTTCTTTCTTTTTGTGGCATTTAGGGGACATGGTTTAGGGACTTAGCAGTGCTGAGTTAATGGTTGGATTTAATGATCTTATATGTCTTTTCCAACCTAAATTAGTCTGATTCTTAGATTAACTGCTTGTTGGATAATTCAGGGCAGAATGAATTCACAGATCAATTTAATTTTGAGTGTCTGGGAGGAGGATCACCTGTGTCTAACTTCCATCACTTAACTCTGTTGAAGACCATGTGGGAGCTTCACTGGATGGTGGGTAAAATTATTTTGAAACAGACAACCTTGTTAGTATCTGTAACTTAGAGCTGTTTATTTGTGTGACACTGCTGTCACTGTGGTAAAATGTGATTTTTTTAGTTTTGTTTTGTACAGCTTTTGCTTATGTTTTACAAGGCTTCATCCACATGGAGGGGATTTGGCTGTTTGCATCTTGCATGGGTTCTGTTTCACTAAGATGTGCTTTTCCCCCGTCTTGTGAAGCATGTGGCATCATGCAGCCCTGGTCAAGGGTTAATGCAGATAATGGAAATGGAAACAGCTCCAGAAGCTGGCTTCATATTTGCTTGACAGGCTATTCTGATCTCTCTTTAGATAGAGATGATGATGCTTGTGGAATAAGGTGTAGAAAACAAGATAGTTCTTACAAAGAACTTACAAAGGTGGAGGAAATGCCATCTGCATGCAGGAGATTTGGGGTGGAGAGAGGGTTACACAGGAGACAAATGTTTCTTTTGAAGACCACAGGAGGAAGAATTTAACAGGTTTTTTAGAGATGCTGAAATAGTCACATGTAAGTGCAGTGTTGGATGAGCCTGGAAACAGGAAAACTTTGATTTTTATGTTGAATTTGATTTGTAACATTGAAGCAAATTCTCTTGGTGATATTACTGTGATGGTTGTGGGCGTGTTCTTGGGATGTGCTTGGCCCCATCCCTTGGATGCTTTATGGTTTGCACATGGCAGCTTGGGCTCCCCTTCATAGGAAACTGGGAAACAATGACGGTGGGAAATCCTGCCAGAAGGGGCATTATCCACAGACTGGGTCTGCAAGTGTGAGAGTAACACTTAAATACACTTAAATAAAAGTGTAAAAACACTTAAGTAAAAAAAGGATGTGAGTTTTTGCTTAAAGTCTCCAACATATACACTTCTCTAGTTACTGGGATATTTTCTAGATATCCAAGAAACCGGGTTATCCAGCTGCTCTCGAAGTCTTGACATGCTGGTTTCTCTTCTCATTTTTCACATATGGGAAATGACAAAGAGTATTTTATTTTTTTTCTCTCTGGGATCTTGGCTCTGGAATGGCTAATTCTGATTGTAGATAAGAAGCATTAGCTTTGAGTACTTCCATGATCCAAAGATGCCATTCATCAAAACCCAAGTACTTTGTGTCAGATCTGAATGCTTCACAAGAGATTTTGTAATCCAACATGTCAAACTTGTTTAAATGTGAGATTGCAACTGAAAGCTGAAGGAAGAAATAAGTGCTTTGTTATCTTCCTTACCTTACAGAAGTGTCTTGCAGTTCTTAGAAAAAAAGAAAATTGTCTCATTTCTGCAGGAAATACACCATGCCCTCATGTTGTGGAGGTGCTCCTGAGATGTGCATCTGCTCCTTGTGTTGGTAAACAGGCTGGTGTTTCATGAGGCAATGATTCAAGCAGAGCAATCATCATCTTCATCTGCTGAATAAATCTGTGGCTGGTGACTTCTTGATTTTTCCCAGAGGTGACTTTGTGTTAGGAAATTATTTGAGCAGGAAAAAGACCTCGAGGGTGGCTGTTTGCTCATCTCTTGTTCTGGGCGGTGCTGCCTTCAGTTACCTGGTGCTGAAGATAATACAAGGATCATGAATTTCAGTCAAATGCAACATGAGTTTGACATCATTTCTGTTCCTCAGCTCTGTCACTACATGGATTTCTAGCTTGTATCCCTAGAAGAAAAATGAGTCTGTGTTCATTTTCCAGACTGATACAGCTACGTCTGACTTGCCTAACCAGCAAGTCTCTGAGAAGATTGTGACCTGAATGGTTTTTTTTAATCTTTCTAAGTGTTTTAAATGTGTAGGAGCATATGGGGACGATGAACAGAGCTTGTCACTGTTCTCATAAAGAAACATGAAACCAAATATGTGTGCGTGTTTGTGCATAGATGCTTTCTGAAAGATGTTCAAAGTTCCCCTCTCTGTCCAGGACGTGTACTGAAGCAGCTGTCTCGGTGCAGATGTGGAAAACTGAAATCTGCCATGAAAACTTTTTTACCTTGCATATAGCAGCCCCCACAGCTGCCAAAATATGTGTTCTCTTGTTTTAAAAATTGAGGGGGGTATGCTGAAAACATCTGCTCCTGCCCTGCACTGCAGCTGTGCCAGTGTATTATCTGGAAATGGCCTGAGTAAGACCAGCTATAACAAGAGAAGAAAAATCCAATGTTTGATGTAAGTGCAAATGTGGCTTTATTCCAGTCACTTCTTAATTTATAGCTCAAATTCAGTTTATCTTCATGCCCTGATGACTAAACAAAAGAGCTGTATGCACTTGACTGTTTGAAGGAACTGTCCCTGAGTGTGGGAAAAAAAGAAAAAAAATTATTTAGGGGTGGAGGGTGGGGAATCCAGAGTATGGAGTGAGTGGCACCATCTTGGTTGTTTTAGATGGAGCATAATCCGAGCTTTGGTTTCAGTGGGTGTGCATGTATCATTTCACACTTTGAATGAGCTTGAATTTTACTTTCATTTCTTTTGCAACAAGCATCCACGCAGGGTAAGAAGGGATTTACCTGGCTACAGGTAAAACCACACTTAAACATACTAAATTTCTCCCTGGTCTTGAAACATTGTGTCGTCTCAAGCTACTACACCTTGTGTGCAGGTTTTGTTGGTGCTGCTGAATGTTAGATTTGAGGCTTGGGTTTGCCCTACTGCGTCTTGTTGGAATAAAAATCTTGTTGGAGTTTAAAACTGCACCCTATCCCCTCCTGGATATCCCTCATTTTGGGGTAGCCCCCATTTTAGCTTAGCTCTAGGTAAAGAAGAGTTTGAGGCTGTAAACCTTTACTGCTGAGGTCCTGAGGTGCTTCAGTCAAAACAAATGTTGAACACTGCCCATTATCACCCAGTTTGGCTCCTGGAGTGGGTGTCTTTTTCCCTGAGGTTGAGCAGAGCTCCCCAGTGCATTGTGAGGAAGATGTTTTCGAAGGTATAAAAAGGAAAACAGTTTCTTGCTTCTTTTGTGCCTTGAAAGCAACTGGATCAGGGATGGAACTGCAAGGAGCTCTCCCCGGCTAACAACTAGAGGTTGCTTTCTGGGTGGTTTTTGCTACGACATAATGTAGCCCAGTGTTTCAGAGAGCTTTTGGGGCACTTGGGCCAAATTTGAAATTAATCTAGATATTACTTTTTCCTGTTTTATTTGGAAAACTTCCGCAGACTGTAGGTGCTGCGTGTTTCCAATCTGCATCTGGTGTTTGCTTTGAATCTTTGGGTCTGTTGGAATCCGAAGCCAAAAAGGTTCATGCAAGATGTTGTGACCCAAAACTTTAATCTCAGATCTGCGGTCTTGGAGCCACAGCCTGACTTGAATACCTGATGAGTATCAGCTGAGCAAGCATCGCAGCATCTGACTTCTGCCCATGAACCATAAACCTTTTCCTCAGGGAACAAGAAAGTAAATTGGCCTTTGTGCAGGAACAGCCAGCTAGGCCGGGGCCACGGTTTCCTCGTGCTCCATACCGGACCCCACGGTGCTCTGATGCAAAGTTCTGCTTCCCTCTAAGTGAAGCCATATGAAAAAAAAAAAATCCACTTTTTGAGAGTGGCTGAACCAACCAATTTGTTCAAGCCATTCTTCTGGTTGATTCATTTTTAACTGAAAAAAACCACTGATATACTGAAAGCAACTTGAAAAATGCCAAAAGGGAAGAAGGGGAAACAAGCTAAATCATTTGAAGCTCATAAAAGGAAAAAAAAAAAAAGAACTTAAGTGCAACCACATGAGTGGTGTAAAATTGGTGTAATACTTAATCCCATGTTAGAGCACAATGTGTTAGATATGAGTTCCTCTAGGAAATAAGGCCCTAAAAATAACCTTAATATTTATGATTGAGAGTTCACAACATGATCAGCTCACTGTGTTGTGCTTGCAAGGGAAAAAACCCTCTGGTCTAAAGATCCACTAAGATGGGTCTTCATTTCGCTTGGACAAGGTTTTTACTTGAATGCTGCTCCCAACTACTTCTTTAACTCAATATAACAAAAAAACCCCAGTCCCTGAGAGCCTCAGCAGCACATGGCCTGAAGGAAGAGATGGACCCAGATTTATGGAACATGTCTGTGTAAATGTTCTCAGTGGAAGAGGGTGCTGTGTAGGAGAAGTTTAAGGGAAGAGCACAAGTTGGTGCCACAAGTTCTTGGATAAAATGTGCTTCACTGGCATAACATTGAACAAAGCACTGGTGTTCAGTGAGGTTTAGCTGGACTCTTTTTCTTGCTAACATTTCAAACTCACTTTGTCCTTGACAAACATTGATTTTACCTTATGCCCAACAGTAATTTTTCCCAGGCAGAAGTTTATCCATCCAGCTGAAGGGGTGGGAGGCAGCAATACAGCCTCCCAGCCATGGGAACATGGGTCACGGACTAGATTTGGTTTTATTGTAGGGGGTAAAAAGCCATTAAGCACACGTAGTGCCTGTTCTCCTGGTGATGATGGATTGTGGTGTTCATTGAGCAGCTCGATTTGCAATGGGTAAATTAGTTCAAACAAATGTTATTTACTGTACTGTGGACAAGTACATGGGTTTGGCTTTTGACAATATTTTATGTGAACTATGAAGTGATGTTGATTTTTAATATTTCATTTACTTGCCCACAGTAGATGACATAGGTGGCTGCTACCCAGCAATTGTGAGTCTTTTTACTGTGAACTTTTTACCTTGTTTCTGAGAGGCTATTCTTTAGATACATCCATCATCTCTTCCTCATAATATTTTCAAATAGCAATGTATTTAATTCTCTGTCTTTGTCTTTGGGTTACTAAATCTATCATCTTACTGGGAAACTTACAGTGTTGTCAGAAATTGCATATTATGCCCTGGATTAAAGCTGTTTAGCTTGAACATGACAAGTTGTTTAAAAATAGACTGTTATGCTTTGTATTCATTCTCCTCTCCAAAACTCTCTTTCATAACAATGTAAATAAAGGACTCCCAGAACTGATACAGTGGGGCTGGCACAGTTAGAAGAAAAGACTCAGCTATTGCCCAATTTACTTTAATGCAACATAAATCTTAATTATATTGAACAAGCATCAGACTGCGAGGTCTTGGGAGATGGAGTCATTAGGTGACAGTTTACAGGGAACATTTATCTTCAAGCAAATTCCCAGGCCTCCTAAATTTCTTTTGTAGTTTCTTAAAGGGGTTGAAAACAAGAGGTGTAGTAAGGATTCACTTTATGCCCAGTTCATTAAGCAGTACCCAAAGCTGAGCCCCCAGAATAAGCTAGAAATTGCTAAAATAATAATTTCCAATTGTGCAGACCACAGACTTTGTCACATCTGCAGAGTTTGAGGTTGCAGATGGCGTTAATGACTCCTGGGTTGCTCCAGTGTGCTGCCCTCTCCTGTGGGAGCCAGGAGGTCTCTGTCCTGCTCACCCACATCTGCATCACAGAACTGACACTTGCAACTCTTGCCCAAAGTAAATACTGGGGTTTCTATTTTTCTTTTAATTCCCACCAAAAATTTTTCTCCTCAGAGACCTAACCCAGCTACTGAATGGCAGCAGGATTCTAAATGTGGTTTCCAAAATGCTACTTTTTTTTTTTGCAAATCACTTTCAGATAAAAACAGCAAGTAAAACAGATGAGAGTGGATTTTTAATTTTTTCCTCTCTCAATTTTGGTTTATCTCACACTTGCCACAAGCAATATCTCTAAAATGTATTTGTAATTCCATATGCTGCACCCACTTTACAGATTTCCTGGAAGACTGTAGGGAAAGAATTACAAGATCACAAAATGGTTGGGGTTGAAAGGGACCTTTCAAGGTCATCTAGTCCAATCCCCCTGCAATGAGCAGGGGCATCTTCAGTTACATCAGGTCAGTCAAAGCTCCATCTAGTCTGACTTTGAATGTTTCCAGGGATGGGGTATCTACTGTCTCTCTGGACAACCTGTGTTGATGTAGTCAAGAGTCAACTTTTCCCATGTGGTGTGAAGTATTAAGAAATCCCTTAAACTTGAAAAAACTCAACCTAGTATTAAGGTCCCTTTTTATACAGAGTCTTTGGTTCCTTGCAGGTTTCTCACATTCTCTGAATGGCTCCAACCTAAGCTTTATGTGGGAGCTCTGTGCATTCACCCTTTGATACCAACCCTCCTTTAAGCTGCCTAAAAGCATCAATACCAGCTCATTACTCGCTTGTTTAAATACTTGGTCTCCCTCTCCTACGCCTTCATTAGGACATTTCCTCCTCCCTAAGAAGCACCCTGTGCTCTCTCCCTGCCTGCAGCAGAAGAGGTAAAGCAGAATGGTTACTGAGCGAGCCACTCTAGATTAAACAGGTCCAGGAGGAGTCCATGGAAAGGCAGGGAAGGATTAAGCAAAGCTGGTGTTTAAAGCACCCCCTGCACTCTGAGGGAGCCTGAAGGCTGCTGAGGCTGAGGCTCTGCCTGGGGTCAGACCCTAAAATTAGCCACGAGGGTGGTACAGGTAGAGGGGCTTTAATTGCTCAAATCACAACTGGTCTCCAAGGTTGAAAACGGTGCTTCATCAGAGCTGGGGTTCCTCTCCAAAGCAGCTTGACTTGGGGATGCAGGAAGTAAACCTTTCTCCTGGCTGCAATTTGCTTTCAAGGAGGCTGCAAATACGTTGGGGGTTTTTTTGTCTTCCCTGCAGAAACTTGTGAGCAAGTTACTGAGGGAGTAGTGGTAGACATTTCTACCAACCATTTGTGAATACCCGGGGCTTCTGTTTGCAGGTTGCCAATCCCATAGCAAGGGAGCAAGTGGGATTTGGGGCTCCCCCTGGAGCCCATGTGAGAGCAGGGGGTCTGCTGGAACTCTGTGGTGGCCTGGGGGGGGAGTGCTGGACAGTGTATCCAGACTTCAAAGAGGAGTACTCCAGGCTGTGGCTGAAATTCTGGAGATGCAGTTGCATGTTCGAGCACAGAAATGTTTATGCAACAGGGGAAATTCTGATAGGAGTGCAGAAATATTTAATGATCTTTGTTCATGGTCCTTTTCCAGCAAAAAGGAGAGAGAGCGGTGTTGTTTCTCAGATAAAAAGTGAGTTCTTGCTTTTTGTTAACGTTGCTGTCACTCAGCAAATACTCCACCAGACCTGGTTGACCCACTGCAGAAGGCTGCAAAAAGGGGCTTTTTCTTCCAGCCTGGAAATGCACGTGTTGAGGGAGAAGTGATGCTTCCAGATGCCCTGCAGGGAAGCCTGGCTGCAGCAGAGGCTGCAACACGCTGCCATGAAGGACGTGGTGTTATGGCTTTGCCAGGGACCTGGATGCTCTGTGTGTGCTGGAGCAGTATTCTGTATCAGTGTTTATTGTTTGAATGCCTCTTTTCTTTAATGAAGAGCATTTTGTCATTTATGGCGCTTTATTGATCCCTTAGCCACCGCTGCCCGGTAGGGTAAGAATACAAACAGGCTTTAAGACTGAAATTATAAATGTATGACCTGATCCAGGCTGTGTCAGCAGCCTGCACAGAAGAAGCTCTGACTCAGATAACGATTAGTACCAAGAGGTTTGCGTTCCTCCCTTCAGTAGTTTGAACATTGTGATTTGTAGCCTGCACGGGCCGTTCGCAGCAGCAGGGACTGCGCAGCGGTGCCGCCCGCTCGGCAAGGGTTCCTTCCCCAGCGTCTGGGAGCCTGTAAGGCCTGGTTCCCTCTCCTATGTAAGCAACACTGAAAACTTCAAAACCTACTTCCCAGCTTGCCTAGGAGCCTCATCTTGGTTTTTTCACCAGAATTATGTTGTGGGGGGAAAAAACGATATTGAAGATGTGCAGCGTACTTATTTTTTTGGTATTTGGGAAAGAGGGGAAGACGTGAGATGGGTCCAAAGGGAAGGACATGTGGTAGATACTCTCCTGAACCCACTGTCCATCTGACATCACTAACCCTGTGTTCTCTGCTTCCCACAGGGCCCCCGGGGAGGCGAGGGAAGCCCGGCCGGCGTGGAGAACCCGGTAAGCATTACCTGCCCTGATGGCACTGGGGGGCCCTGGGGGTGTCCCTGGGTGGTATGGGAGCCTTTGGGCAATGACACCACTCACCTCCACCTAACAGGCTGTGGAACAGGACCTCCTACACCCTTTGTGCTGGATATAAAGGGTTTTATTAAAAGTTAAAAAAAAAAAAAACAAACCAACCCCTAAAACCGTAAAAACCAAAACCAAATATAAAAAAAAATTAAAGATAAAACCAACCAACCAAAACAAAAACCCAAGCAAATTCCACTTAAAATACCCACAGCTGTTGTATCTCTTATCCATCCTTCCACTTCTCTTTGCAGCATTCAGCCCCATCACTGCCCTATCCAGCACTGAAGAGGGACAGTGAATTGGCATGGAAATAGGGAATCCCCCAGCCATGTTAGATGGGAGGTGTGCACTGGCTTGTTCTCTGCCTGTGGGCGTGTCCATACATTGCCTGCCAGCCATAGGGTGGTGGTGTCTGCGTTTGGGAGTCAGGGATAACCAAACCTCGGCCACCAGCCGTGGGCACGTCCCCTGAGCATCACTGTGCCCTCAGCCTGGGTCAAACCACAGAGCAACCTTGCTGGGTTTTTCATTTGGGCTGACTGTAACTCTGTGTCTCTGTCACTTGGGTGTATCTGGTGAGGTTTGGGGTTTTGTCCCTGACTTTGAAATGGGAAAGGACTGACCCTGTTTCAGCTGGGGACAGGTGCTGTTTACATTCTGCTCTTGGGTCTGAGTGCTGCTGGAGAAGGGAGAGATGCAGCTGGTGTTGCTCTTTCTGAGGGAAAAAGCCAGGGCTGTGCCCAGAAAGCCAGGCAGTTCTTGGGACTGCCTCAGTGTGCCAGAAAGCAGTATATGAAATTTTACAAGTTCCAGCTCTTAGGTTCTTGAACATCGAGAGAATGAACGGGAGCTAGTGGATTTTCATTTAGTGAGGAGGCAGAATTCTGTTCTCTGCTACCTCTCACTATAGAAAATTCCCAACTGGGATTTCAAAAAGGGCAGCATAACTTTCTGATCACCAATATTTTAAACCATTTTTTCAACTCTGAGGAAAGGAAATTGAGGTGATCTGTGCTGTACACCAGCAGCAGCACATGAACTGATGGACTGATGGACAAGAAAGGCAGGCAGGCGTTTCCCTTCCCTTCCATTGATGATATTCCAGAATGCATTAGGTGTTTTTTGAGATATTTTTGTTCCTGAAGCATCAGGGATTTACTCCTGGCCAAGGGATAGGTGCTGATGGGGTGGTGGTGGCTCCCAGCCAGCTTTGTTATTTTGTTTCATTTTCCCAGCAGTTGGGCTGTAGGAATAGCCACCAGACAGCTTTGATTCCTTTTTTCGTTGTTTTTTCAGTATCACCTAAGGGCTTTAAGGAGCACAGTGGAATATAGCATTCAACCAGGGGCAGCTGGAGAGGTCAGCCAATGGATCTGATTTTACATGCAGGCATTTATGTAAATGCTGTGCAAGATGTGTCTCTGGTCCATACAAAAATCTGGGAGGTAGCGCTGAGCTCGCACATGCCCTTAAATCTCTTCTCCCTGCTTTATGCAAAACTTTTGAAAAGCATCATTTGCCCTCGTGCTGTGACACATCTGCAAATGCACCTGAGCATCCCTCTGATAAAGCAGAAAACTGCCAGGGAACCAATGCAGAACCAGCAAGAAAACAAGCATTATAAAAGTTTAAAAAAAAAAGAAATTAATTATTGATGATAAAAAATTTTCAAACCTTAGTAACAACTTTTTTTACACTTCTGCAACTGAGGAGGAGAATAGAGGAGAGTGCAGCAGCCACCCCCTGCACAGAGCCACAGGCTCAGCCGGGCTCGGAGGGGCACACCGGTGGAATCCAAGGGACACGGTGCAGAGCCTCTGGTGCAGAGCCTCTGGGCTGCCCCGCTGCGGGCAGACACAGGGAGAGGCACCCCCGCTGTGTATTGCTTTTGGCCGAGCTGCCAGATGTTTGCTTCTCCAGATAACTTGAATATATATTTCTCTGTTTGTTTGAGAACCTGACCACACATAAACCAGGTCCTTGTTCCTTCACTACAGCTGATAAATGAGAATAAAACTTCGTTTGTGTAGCACGCTGGTGTCCATCCCCAGGGACCCTGCCTGGTTAGGGCTTCACAGCCTCCAGACAAAGGCTGTTGGAGAGCCAGAAGGCTCAGCCCTGCCAAGGGAAGTGTTTTTCTCTGGCATTTGTTGAAATGGTCATGTTGAAAAACCTTTTCAGATCCATATTGAAACTTTCAATGTGTATCTCTAAGAAACATGCAGAGAAACTGTTAAGATATATTCCTGTCCTTTTTAATCACACCCTCCTGCTCATTTAAACCAAGACTGAATTTTGCTTTTTTCTTCTGCCATGATGGATTCAGATAAAGTAAATTAATCCAACAGCTCTGTTTCTCTAAACTAAGAATTCATCATCATGAGAATGCATTGGGACAACTGCTCTCTTCCACAGATATGTGCCATACCATAAAAGATTAATTTTAAAACTAGTTCTGGAAGAAAAAAATTAACTATTTAGATTGTTTGGAAGTGGGACAAGCCTGGCTGCACGTGATTCAAAAAATATTTGTTATTGCCCCCAGAACCTGTGGAGGGCAGGCAGTGGGTCCTGCTGGGGTCCTGCCTCTGGGCTTGGTAGTTTATTTTGCTACAAAGAAGCATAAAGTCAACAAGTTTCCCCCTGGGGAGCCCTGGAGGGCAGAGAGGGCTGCACTAAACCCCAGCCTTCCTTCGGGCTTCACATCTCTGGTGGCAGCTTGAGCTCCGTGTGGTGGCACAATTGTCCCCGCTGACATCCCTTCCCTGACCTCAGACGCAAGGATCAAGTACTTGGGGGAGTGTTTCTGCCACCATCAGCCCAGCTGAACAAACCAGGGAGTAATTGAGTCAAATGGCTTCATCCAACCCTTTTTATTTGCTCTCTCCATCATCTGGCCCCATGGGAATCACTGCTGCAGCAGAGGAGCAGTCCTGGAGCTGGGCACAACCACTGCAAAAGAGGCTACTTTTAAAAACCAGTTTGTCCCACGGTTGCTACCATGAGGCCAGGAAATTCACACCAGCAGCCTCCCTGGGGAGGTGTCACTTTGGCTGTTTGGTCTGGTCCAGCATGTCCTGAGCTCCATCCCATCCTGCCAGGACAGGCCACAAGGGTCTCAGCACCCTTTTTCCTGCACATGAGCATCAGCGATTTCTTTTCCAGCTGGAAAGCAAGCACAGCCTCAAAGAGCCACATGCACCCACCCATGGAAGTTGAGTATAAAAAAGAAAAACACATTTTAATACAATTTTGTGTATGAAAGGATTTTCAGCCTTCCTGACTGTGGGGTGGAAGAAAGGTTTTGCAGCACTTGCTGTCATGGTTGGTCCTGACAGCCAGCCTGCTCATCTCAGATGCAGTTCTTTTTCCTTGCCAGAGGCAAAATCAGGTTTAATGTCATGTTAGCTTATTTTTTCAATGTGCTATGTCCCAGTGAGGACACAGTTCAACTGTTGGAACGAGCATTTGTGAAATAATGCGGATTTTTGCCAGGGACCTGGGAGGTTTTGCTTCCCCTCTTGCTGCCAGCTGGTGCTGCATGAGTGGGATGGGGTATGGATGCACAGCCCTCACAGGGCTTTGTGTTTATTTTTTTTGAAGATTGAGCCATGCTGGGGTGTTCCAGAAGGATGGATGAATAGGATCCAGGATTTGGGAGCTTAGTTTAAGTATTGGTTCAAAGTCTTTGCACAACTAGATGGTGGGAGATAATGTTCCTGTCTCTTGTAATGTCATTCTGCTTTCTTCCCCTGGCTTGAAGATTCGTTCAAAAACTGATCTGAAGCTCAAAAGATAAGCTCAAGATAAAGCAGGAGACAATCCCCACAAAATGTATATTTTGGGGGGGTCTCTGAGTAAGGCTCTGCTCTCCTCACATGAAGCAAGAGCTGCCTCAGGACACAAACACCCGAAGCTGATGGCTGGGGTGTTGGGTAGCACCTGTTTGCATCAGCTGTGCACAGCTACAGCCCAGGGGGATAAATGCTGGGTGTTTTAGGCACAGAATTGCCTTTACAGGTGGGCCTGAAAGAGCATTTTGTTGATGAAGAGTTATTTCACTGGAAAATCCTGATTTGGCATAATTTCTGTTTCTGGCAGAAAAAGTTCTGTTTACAAAATGTTTTTATTTCAAAAGCAGTTTTTGGGGAAATGTGTTGAAATTGGTGAACTGGGATAAAAGTCTTCTGCCCACCACCCATGACTTTTTCTTTCCCAATTTATGTTACGCTACAAGTGTTGCCGTAATTTGAACTTCTAACAAAGATTTAATCCAAAGGGGTTTTTTGTTTGTTTGGGTGGGCTTTTTTCTCACAGCTATTCTGTTTGTGCAAATATCCTGATTTGGAACAAAAAAGAATCTAAAGCCTTTTTAAAAAGAAAAAGAAAAAAAAAAAGAATTGATTTCTATTCTGGGAAGGTTTATTTCCCTCCCAGCCCTACACATACTTAAAATCCCATATTTTACATATCAAGATTTACACTTTCAAACCCACTGGCCATGTGACTGAGGGGACAAGTGTAAATATACAGTTGTTGTTCAGTAAGTGCACGTGGCTGCATGTGGGTAAGTCACACAGAAAATTGTGTTTATTTGGCAATTTCTATTGCTCCCCATGTTTCTCACTGTGAACTGCCCGTGACAGCCTCATACCCAAGGACTTCTTTTTCTGCTGAACCTCAGGACAAATGTAATCTGTCCCACATATGCTCTGAGTAATGAGCCTCTGCTAGGAGAGCATATTCGCTGTGTGCCCCGGCACTGAGGCACAGAGAGGAGTTAGGGGTCACCACAAAGTGACCAATACTCTTTCCCCAATTCTGTGACTCCTTATGACTGCAGCAGTTGTCCTCCTCTGTTACCCATGACTCAGTTACTCCCCTTGCAGCATCCCGAATCCGTAACTCTGTGTGTACATGTATACATGTTGTGTGTGCGTTTAAATACACACAACTATGTATTAATCTAGATATTTTTTTATTGTAATGTTTTCACATCTCCAGGTGGCCACAGATGCATGGTTGCTACCTTGGGTATGGGCTATTTGCCCTTTAGAGTTGCAGCAAAGTCCCCTCTAACTCTTCCTGAGCTGCTGGAAATGTCTGGCTGGTTTTGTTTCCCCTGCCTGGCTCTCTCCTCTCGTGGCAGGAGAGCTTGCATGATAAATGATTTGCAGATTTAACAGAAAGATCATCTTATCCCAAAATTTCTAAGCTGAAAAAATACTTGGAAATAAATGACTGTGACCTGTCAGTTCCCATGTTTGTGTACTGCTGGGGATGATGCCACTGTGACCTGCTTGGGCTTTGAATATACAAAATAACATTAAAGTTGGTCAATCAGGAAATCTGGGTCATTAATTTTTAATGAGTTTTGATTTTCACCTCCCGCTAGCACAGCTGTGCACGTTCTTAAGGAATCTTTTTGTGTTTCCAAATATTTCCATGCCCTTGCAGGCTTGAGCACAAGCTGTTCACTCCTGGTTATAGCAGTGTCATCCCTGCCCAGGGTAAATCAATCATGGACCAAAATCTGTGCATTGCAGGTTATTTTTGTCTTTCTCCTCTTCCCTCTAAAATCAGCCCCCCAAGTTAATTTATCACATAGTTTTCAATATACAAAGGTTGTTTCCAACCTTTATTTGTTATAAGAAGGATTTAATTCTTCCTTTCAGTCTCTCAAACTGATTCTGAATTGTTAGCAGTAAATTCCAGTGAATTTCTTTGAAAAGAGCGTATCTCTTGCACAATGTGCCCGCAGTGATGAGATGGCTGGATGAGGGGCAGCCCTTGGGTCCAGGATCAGCTTCTTTATTTATTGTTGAATTGCAAAATATTTGGCTTTCTTCCATAGGAAACAAGTGTCTTGTGGCTGGGCTGTTGAAAAACATGTTCAGCAAACCAGAAAGTGATCCTGTCCCGAGAAGAGATCAGTTCAATAGGTTTAACTTTATGCCTTAATGAAGATTTATTTAGCCTCAACTGGCCAACAACACACTGAAATATTGGTGTAATTCCACTGATGGGGCTGGAGAACATCCCAAGCTGCATGTACAGACCCCCCATTCGACTGTGATTCCTGGATTTGGGAGGAGGAAGCACTTTAAAAAGAGAATTGGCCTGCATGTGTTGGGGAGGAAAACAACAGTAGCTGAGAAAGGAAAGTAGGCAACAAATTCCAAAGAGATTATAATTGGTATATGATTAAAATCCCATATTAAAATAATTTCCTGCCCACTTCTTTGAGACTTACTCTTGACTTTTCCACAAAAGGGCTTTTGTGGGTAGCCTGGTGTAAGTGAGTTAATAAATCAGGTTTATGATTCTCAGTTAATAAATTGGCATAGAGCCATTGGCTTCTGTATTCAGAAGAAATTAAACCAAGGAGAGCAAGTTAAGCCCCTGTGCTTCTGGCCTGGAGTGAGATGTGGAGGTTGTCCCTGCCCCAGGCGTGGCCAGGCCCTCTGGCTGTGTGGCACTGACCCCCTTCAGGGGACAGACACAGGTCAGTGGGATGGTTCTTGGGCACTGAGAGTCATTACTTGCTGCCATTCCTCATTCTTAGGCTTGTTTGTTTTTTTTTTTTTTAATTCAACTTAGCAATGTTTTTAATTTTAAAACAAATTTTAAAATCCTTGGAAAGGCATTGGCTTGAAATATGCTTCTTGAATAATATTGTTGAATAACATAAGATGAACAAAGCTTTCTCTTTTTTTGTTCCCTCCATTTTAGCCTTTCCCACATTTTTTTTTCTTTTCTAATTATGCCTGCTTTCTGGTTTTGATCAGGCAAGAATCAGAGCATGAAGAGATCCCAGAGCTACAGGCTGCCTCACCAACAGGAGTGCAATGTGGATTGCTTTGGCTTAGGGCTCAGTGTTCACCTCAGTTTGGGCAAGCAGTAGGAAAGCTGCAGAAACTGGTGTGGCTGGTGGTGAACACCCTGCACTGCTGGGCAATGTGGGGGAATGTTTCTTTTCCTGCTGCTGTTAATGCCAGCTGCAGACCGTGCCGCTGGCACCTGAAGCCAGCGCGGGTGCGGTGGGCACTTCCCGGGAGCTAAGGCACTGTGCATCAGTCCACTGGCTGCCTCTGAACACGAGCAGGGGCCACACGGGGGTGACACGGGGCTGTGGGTTTGTGTGACGTGTTCTGAGGTCAGGGAGAGATGGTGACCCTCTCACAGCAATGTTTGGTGTCCGTGGAAGCAGCAGCACTGTCCTTGTCAGGTCCCTACTGCATTGCTCCTCTGGCTTTTGTGAGCTTATCTTCTGTTCCTTTATCTGAAGGGTAAATAAGGTCCATGGTGAAAATACGGATTTTATTAACAAAAATTTGCACATTTTTCTGGCCATGTCTGTCTCCATTTTGCTGGCCACAGGTGGTGCCCAAGGTCCTAATGCCCTGCACGTGGGGGCCCTGCCTTGTGACATGCCCAGGGTATTGTGGGGGGAGAGGGGACAGTCATGCTGTGGAAAAGTTGGGAAAAGAGTGGTTTTACCCTCTGTCGGTACTGCTGTGCCAGCAGCATGGGTCAGGTGGTCCTGTGACAGGGGGATGTGGATGGTGCTGAGTGTGTCTGGGAAGTCATCACATGGGAATTGGACTGAAAAGTCCCAAATCGTTCTGATGTTGGTTCCTGCTATGTGCTGCTTTATCAGATTGTATTTCTTCTTTGTAATTGACTCTTTTTTTCTTTTTCTTTTGTTTTCCAGGACCTGCAGTAAGTATCACAGATTTTACTGCTGGATCAACAAAGTTAAGGCTTCCCCTTCCCCTGCCTTTCAGTGTCCTTGCAAAAGCACAGCATTTTTTGGTAGAGGTGTGTCTGGAAACAAAATCGGTACCAGATGCTGCTGTATTTTTTTTTCATGATTGTAGACAAACGGGGGGTGGGGGGGAATTTTAAAATGTTTAACTTGCTGCCCCAAGGGACTTCCAGTAATTTTAAACTCAGAAAATATTCAGTAAAAAGGAGATTTCCCTTTAAAGAGTTCTTTAGTCTGCCTCTATTTAACAGAAAGAGTGCTCTACTAATATTTTAACATGTTAGTGGGTTTATTGGTTCTAAAGCTCTGTCTTGCTTTTCTTATCTGTTGTGTTTCTAGCATTTAATATGGGTTTGGTTGCCTCACAAGGGGGGCTGGAGGGAAAACCATAGCTTGCTTGCTTCTTTCTTTGAAGTCTTGGGTAGAATAATGAGCATTCCTACCAATGCAACCAGAAAATTTATGGGGAAATAGTTGTTTGAAGGGGTAATAGTTGAAAATGTGTCAACTCCTCCTTTCAAATGTTCAGACGTGCCTTTGGCTGTGCCACCACATCCAAATCTGTTGTTCTCCTGCTGGTTTTGGAGTGAGAATTTATGTTTTGTTTGTGCCCTCCAAGTTGCTGAGGGTTGGTTTAAAAAATAAATTATGGGTATTAGGTGCTTCTGGTTTTCTACCTTTCTTCCCCCAGAGGAGGAGGCGGCGGAGAGGTGCAGGCTGTTAGCAGCCACGTTTCCTTGTCTGTCATTGCACTAACAGAGGCGTTTCTTCACACTCTTCTCTTCCTATAGAGCCTCACTGGGTTGAAAAGGGCTCATTTTAGGGAAAATAAATTTGGCAACTACTCCTGGGCTAATAAATTTCCAGTTCTGTTTTGGTGACAAGGAGTGCACATGAAGCGTGGGGGCTGTCCCAGCACCATGGCTTTGGTTCTCCTGGGATTGGCAGCACTGCCTGTGAGTTTAGTTAAGAGTTTTAAAACCTTTGAATTTTTGCTTCTATTTCAAGTTCATTTTTTAATGTGAAGACTTAAGAGAGGCTTGAGCAAAACGATTATTTGGGATTGCCAAGAAAGAGGATACTGGGATACTGCTTTATTAAAACTCCATCTATACACCTTTAAGGGACATTTCCCCCTTGACTGAAGTGCTTTGGCTCATTTGACATGGATTTGTGTAGCTGTTGGGTTGTGCTCAGAGGCTGTTATCAGCCCACACGCAGCCGGGCGCGTTGCTGCCTCACGTGTGCTGTCTGGTCACGTTTATTATGGCGATCCAACACAGGCAACATATGGTGCACTATTAATTTTTCTTTGTCTCTAGTTGGTTTCATTTCCTGGTTCCCACGGCACTATTGAATTGCAAATGGAGCACAGGGGAGATTTAACACAAACAAGACCTTTTTTTCCTTTCCTCTCCCCTTGCCCTTCTTTGAAGGACAACTCCTGGTTTAGTTAATTTTTGGTTTGGGTGGGGTTTGTTGGTTGGTTGGTTTTGGTTTTTTTAATCCTGCTTTTTAGCATAAGTAGCATTTGCCAGAGACTTCTTTAAGCATAATATAAAATAAGTCCTAGAACCCACAGAACCACAATATTATTTTATTTCAACAGTACTGCATTTATTAGTTTCTTCTGTTTCTTGATCTAGGCCAGAAGGAATTGATTACTTCTTACATGTACAGCATCGCACTGCTCTAACTGTATCCTCAATTCTGTTGTTCCCTAGTAGCAGTTGTTCTGGTATTTTTTTTCCTTTTGGCTTTCATAAGTTAGTTATGCATATAAAATTATTAGAATTTGTGGTACAGGATTTGTGGATGATTGATTGTCCTGTCTGTGAGTAAGGGGTATTCTGCTCAGATATGCTATAAAACCTCTGTTTTGGAGAGTATTAAAATCACATGCTGGGTAGGAAATTTCTACAATTGAAATACAGACTTACCACAGACTGTAATTAAACATTTACAGTCACAGATATTAGCAAACACATTACGTGTTAGTGTGCTGGCTGGGGAGCTCACTAGCAAGTGAGGGCAGGGCGTTCCAAGTGTTTCCTATTCATCTGTGTGTGCTCCAGTGCCATACGTCTCCATAAAAATCTCCCTGTACACTTTATCCCAAGACTGTAATTGGTTAAATAGGCAGTTGTTGAAGTCAGTGTGTTTCTGGATGAATCAGGAGTGCTGCAGGAGGCATTACAGCTGCAGGGGTACCCAGGAGAAGGGAGAGCCCCTATGTGTGGTGCGGAGGGGGCTGCTGGAGCTGTTCCATGCCAGGAGAAAAGCCTGACTCCAGCTCTGTGCCCACAGCACGCTGGCACAGCCTGTGTCCGTGGTAGCAGATGGCACTGCTGTAGCAGATACCCACCTTACTGCCTGTTTGTGTGCCAGCTCATTCTGAACAGCTCCTTCCTGGGAATCTGCCGCCGGTCTGGCTTGCAGCAGGCTCTGCTGTAGCTCATGGCGTGGGTAACGGCCCCTCGGGCTGTAAACACCTCTGGGAGCCTCCCGAGGAGAGCACGAAAGGTGAAACATCCTGAAAGGGCCGTGTTTCATTCTGCTGATCCTGCAGGTGCTACCAGGAACTTCAGTAGGGCCTTTCCCCTCAGCATCAGCTGTGCTTTCTGCTTCATTGGAAAGCAAAGCAAAGCTTAGATGTGAGCTGGGAGAGCTGCATCCTGGAAGGAAGTTAATGGATCTAAGAGGGGTAAACCTTCACTGAAGCAAGTTCTAGAACGGGAGTTTGAAGCTCAGTGATTGCTGCCCTGGCTGCTGGCTCAGCAGCTGCAGCCTCCATGGCCTCTCCCCAACACCTGGGTGTTTCTTTTCCTCTTGGTACCCCATCCCAGGGCAGGTTTATGGCCGGGATCCAGTGTGTGCCATGCATATCCATGGCCTCAGGGGCAGCAGGGGCTGGGCACGGGCAGCAGGGATGGGTGCGAGTTGGCAAAACCCGCGGTAAGTAGTCAAAGGGGAGCAGGAGATCAAAAGCCAGGGAAAATACACTGTAGGTGTTACCTTTCTGATAGGAAAGTTGCCCCAAGAGGTTTCTGTGGAGTTTAGTGCCAGGGCTGGCTGGAGAGCCGATGGCCCCGTGTCCTGCCTGCTGCTATGTGATGTCAAGCTGCTCCAGGTGCATTGACTGACTTATCTCCCTTGTTCCCCCCCACAGGGGCAGTCAGGACGCGATGGTTACCCGGTAACTCCACTACTCCTTTTATTTTTATTCTTCTCTAATCTGCGCTCTCTGGTCCTCTCCAGCTCTTTCCATAACACTTGATTTTCCTTGTCTGTTTCAAGCTTCTTTTTTTTCCACTTCTTCCCCCCCCCCTTTCTTCATTAGCAATACTTTTGAGGGATTTAGCCCTAAAACTTAAAAACCTGAGCAATAATCTCCATTAATGTTTATAGGGATGAAATACTTGAGCCCTTTCATGGTTGTATTCATGCTCTTGCCTAAGAATTCACTGGACTGCAAAGTGAGTGAAGGCTTTGGGGTTTCTCCCACTTAGAACTTTAAGAGGCCAAAGTTGGAGACACTGGTGAAAGAGCCTCAGGTGTCTAGATGGATCCTTATTTGCCCACATCCAAAAATTTTTCCCTGGGAGCAGAGCTGTCCTGCTGGACGTGCAGGAGGAGGGAGTCCTTGTTCTGGCCAGATCCCAAACCTCAGCCTCCCAGCTGGCTCCCTCATCCTCATCAATGCACTTGGATGACCACAGTGCTCCAGCTCCAAGGGGCTCAGCAGCTCATCAGGGAGCGACTCCCAAGCATGCACTTGGTATAAGGGGCTGGGAAAAACACTGTGTGAATTCTCCAGAGTTCTCCATGTTCATGGCATGGAGAGAGAGTTCCCATCTCTACTCCTGCTTTTTGAATGGATGTGGTGAGTCCTGCACTGCCTGTTGCTCTGGAAGGGGTTTCTTGGCTATTCTTAGCCTTCTCCTTCCTGTGGTTGATGCCCTTTTTTNGCGTTTTTTTTTTTTTTTTTTTTTCTTTTTTTTCTTTTTTTTTTGTTTTTTTTTTTTTTTTTTTTCCCTGAATGAGTGTGTTAGAAAAACTCCCTCCTTTTCTCTGCCACCACGTGCCCTGGCCTGGTTCCCCTTGAGTGCCCAGAAACCATAGAAACATCTTTTGAGTTTTTTGTGTGTCAGGGAGCTCAAGAGAAGGGGATTGGAAGGGAATTCCAGGGCTATTAGCAGTTTTCCCTTTCCCTGGACCCCTGTGATCCTCCCTGGGGAGGAAAGGGAGAGGTGGGAGATGGGGTGAATCTTGCAGAACCAGCCTGTGCTGCCGTTGCATGCCTGACATGAAAGTACTCCACCAAATGATTAGGATAGATAAGTTTGTTGTGAGGGGAGAGAGGAGAGGCTGTGGGCAAGCAGGGCTCTGTGTCCAGGGAAGGGGTTTGTCTCCCTCAGGTGGCACCTGCCCGCAGCAGCCCCGGAGATGCTGGAGCCAGGAGGTTGTACAGATGCTTCAGGGCTCTGTTGGAAATTAAAGGTTTAATTTATTAGAAGTAAAGATGTGAAATTTGACTCTAATGGGCTGTTTAATGTCAGTTTTAGAGTGGCTTTTTGCCCTTGTGGGGTGTGGCAAACACTGCTGGATTAGCAGTGCCCTTGGCAGGTTTGCCCCTTCATGTCTCAGCCATGTGGTTGAGTCACAAAGCTGTGAAAACCAGAAACCCTGGGAGGAAACAGGGACTGTTCCCTAGGACAGAGCATCACCACTGTCCCCATGGGCAGCCTGGCACCTTGCCTGTCCCAGCTCCTGGAGAGGGATTTTGGTGATGGTCCAGCACGCCTGGATGGTGCAAGGGACTGGCAGTGACCTCAGCTCTGCTGCCACATCTGCACTGGGAAAATGGCATTGACATCACCACAAGGTTTTTCCTCCTCTCTCTTACCCCTCAGGACCTGCAGTTCAGGTGAGCTGTGGGGCTGGTCTTATCCTGACTTTGAAACCAGCAAACACTGAATTACTACATACACATGGCTGTCTGTGGCTGTACTAATTAACTTTCTCTAATAAGGAGGTGAAGATAATTGTATTTCCAAAGCAAGATCTATACCTGAAAAAGGAGGAAACGAAACATAAAGCAGGCTTGGGAGTCTTATTCAGCAGAAGCATATGGACAGGTTTTATTAAATCCAGTTGCATATTCAAATGAATTTAATTATTTAGTTCCCTTCAGGGTGATCGAATAAACTCTGAGCTGTTTCATGGGGTGGATGTGGTGAAAATGCAGAGGTAGAAGGTTGATATTAAGTGGTGTGTGGTGACACATGCATCCCTTGGCCAGCAGTGCTTCGAGCTGCTAGTTTATAACTGAGCTGCAAGCAAAGGAAGCTTTAAAGGGATGAAGTGGTCCAGAGCTCTGGAAATGGGGCCGAAAGAGAAAACAGCTTCTATAAGATTATTTCAATATTTTTATACTTAACATCTTGAGAGGAGACATTGGGGCCTTACAATAAAACTTTACAGCAGAAACAGTTATTTTCTTTATGAAGTTCTGTAGGTTTATTGTTATTTTTGAAATCCCTTAGAGGATTTAATTTCCATTTTTAACCCTATGGCATATCCTCCTAACATTGTTGTAATAGCTATGAAGGATGTTGGGATTTGTTGCTCTTCTGCTCTTGTTTGATTTGGTTTTGACATCCCACTAACCATGGATCACAGCACATACCTCAGCCTGAATTTCAGTATAAGGGCTCTATGGGTCTCTCTTCTCTCCTCTTTCCCCAGTAACATTTGAAATTGGCACATTTCAGCTGGATTTGACAGAAGGACAAAGACTTTATATATAGTAGTTTAACTTTTGCTACTGGGGGCAGGTTAAGGGAAAAAGCCTC
This sequence comes from Machaerirhynchus nigripectus, assembly GCA_013397975.1. Taxonomy (NCBI): domain Eukaryota; kingdom Metazoa; phylum Chordata; class Aves; order Passeriformes; family Dicruridae; genus Machaerirhynchus; species Machaerirhynchus nigripectus. The sequence goes on along the minus strand of VZRQ01003451.1, from coordinate 69,107 downwards.
TCTGATGCCCATGGTGAGGCAGGAGCCATGCTGCCATACTCATGCCTTGAGCTCAGGTCTGCACGAGGGCAGCGGAGGAAGAGCAGATGTGCAGCCACCACAATGATGGACATGTGTTTCCCGTTGGGCAGGAGCAGGCCTGGGGACTGGGATCCCCTGGGACATGTCCCAAGCTGTGCTTCCTGAGGCAAGGAGCATCCGTGCTGCAGAGTGGTTCCCCTCGACTTGATGTGCTGTCAGCGTGTCAGGGTCGTTTGTCCTCGTGATGCTGGACGGGGAAGGAGGGGTTGGCTGTGCAGAGGGCTGGTGCGGTGGGGCTGTGGCTGCTTTCCTGAGCAGGGCAGGCAGCTGCATCTGGACAGGAGGAAAAGGAGAAAATGAGGCCCAGATGGGAGAGCTGAACTGTGAGTAGGCTTTGAGCTGACCTTTCAGAGCCAGGAGGGTCTCTGCATTACACGTCTGTTTAATTGGATATTAGGTAACATTTCTTCACCAAAAGGGCCGTTGGTCTGGACTGCCCAGGGAAGTGGTGGAGTTAGTGTCCCTGGAGGGATTTAAAAGATGTGGCTCTTGATTTAGTGATGGGGTTGGCAGTGCTGGGTTAATGATTGGACTTGATGATCTTAGAGGTCATTTCCAACCTGAATGATTTTGTGATTCCAAGCAGTGGCTGTGCAGTGCTCTTAGCAGCCTTGCCCCCAGCTCTCTCCCTGCCTCATGCAGGGATGGTTCTATACTTGCCTTCAAACTACTCAGTTGCTCTCCCACATATTTCTCCTCTTTCCCAGTGAGATGCTGCCTTTGTGGTTCACCAGAATCCATTCCCTTCTCTCTCTCCATTTACTGGAGAGGCCTTTTGAAGCCAAAGTCTGTTTCTTGAGAGTTTCATCTGCCTCTACTACTCATCCCTAGAATCAGTCTCAGCTACGCCGCTACGTGACATCCTAAATGGAGGATTGTCACTTCAAGTGGGAAGAAACCAAAAGAATGAAGTTGATTAATGAGGGGTATTACTTCATGTGCATGTCTTCATTAATAGAAAGCAGAGCAGGGAAGAGGCTTAGCAGAAGAAAAGTATGATATGAATCAGAGTTGTCTCCTATTTTATACATTTCCCTTAGAATACTAGGATTTATTTTTAGTTGAGCAGTGTTACTCATTTTGTTCCTCCAGTGTATAATGTTTGCCTTCTGAATTTTGTTAATCACTTGTGTGTTGCCTGGAAAAACCCAGGCATCATCCTGCCCATCTCCTGCAGCAGTGGGGACCTTTTGGGAAGGCAGGGAGAAAAGGCTTCATGTTCTGCCTGCTTAGAAGTAATGCAGCTTGTTACTGAAAGTAATTCAGCCATGAGTTTCCAGCTCTGGGGTCCCCAGCACAGGAAACACATTGTCCTGTTGGAGCAGGTCTAGAGGAGGCTACCGGGATAAATAGAGGAACGGAGAACCTCTGCTAGGAGGAAAGGCTGAGAGAATTGAGATTTTTCAGCCTGGAAAAGAGAAGGCTTTGGGACATATTAGCTGCAGCTCTGCAGTACCTGAAGGAGCTACAAGAGAGCTGGAGAGGGACTATTTACAAGGGCCTGGAGTGACAGGACAAGGGGAATGGCTTCCCACTGCCACAGGGCAGGGATAGGTGAGGTATTGGGAAGAAATTCTCTGTTGTGAGGGTGGTGAGGCCCTGGCACAGGATGTCCAGAGAAGCTGTGGCTGCCCTGTCCCTGGAAGTGTTCAAGGCTAGGCTGGATGGGGCTTGGAGCAACCTGGTCTAGTGGAAGGTGTCCCTGCCCATGGCAGAGGAGTTGGGCTTAGACCATCTTTAAGGTTCCTTCCCACCCAAACCATTCCATGATTCTGTGACTAACAGTGTCCTTTTCTAATGACATGCAACTACACCAATATAATCAATTAATGGACTTAAGGTGAAAAAAAAATCATGACACAGCATTGCTCAATGCTGGCATTTCATTTTGGGGAATAATTGCTCCTTCAGAATTGAAGTACTCCTGTACAGGCCATTCTCATGTATTTATAGTCCAACTCATGCTAAGACGCTGTTGGGGCTAAGCAGGTCAGCATCTTCAGAAACTTTTATTTTGGGAGCCTTGGACAGTGAGCTAATATCTTCCTTTGGCTGCAGTGTTGTAAATCCAGAATTATCCACTGAAGTCAGCTGTAATATATAAGCCAGAAATCAACTGGTAAGGATGGTAAAACTCTGGTTTTAATTAATTTTCAAGACATAAAGTGAAGCCAAATGTGTTTTTCTAGGCTGATGTCTGTGAGAGGGGTTGAAGAAGCACGTGTAGAAGGGAAGATGGTTCCCTGACCTATAAAAACCCAGCACAGTGAAGCACTGGAACAGTGACTTTGGTTACAGCTCTAGACCTTGACCATAAACAGAGAAGTCTGGGGTTTTCTCCCCTCAGCAATTAAGAATTTCATTTAGTAGACAACTTAGGGAAAGTCTGTGCAAGCTTTTTGTGTGTGACCCATAAATGTAATATGAATGCAGACAGGATGATGTGTGGGAAATGAGGAACACATGCCTTAGTCTGTTCCTGGTGGCAGCTCCTCCATGCCACTGTGGTTCCATTTTTACCAGAAAACTCCAAGGCATGCACTTAACCAGGCGTTTTGGAAATGGCAACACCAGAAAACCAGATGTGGCATTAATAACAAACTCGTTTTACAAGAGACCTGTAGGAGTAACTTAGAACTGAACTGCCTGATGTCTCGATGAGTTGCCTCCACCTGTGCAATTGGAGATCTCCAAGTGCTGCTTGGGTGTGCTCAGGGCGCAGCCTGGCAGAGTGGCTGGAGGAGGCCTGCACAGCTGTGGGATTGCTCCATGCGCAAACCAGAGCAGCAGGCAGTGTTTTAACTCTTTAGGAGGGCTGCCAGAAATCCCATGTGAGGCCATGCTATGTGGTCAGATCTCATGGGCTGTGTGGACCCCAAATTTTCCTGTTTTTTTGCAGTAGGCAGGTGCTTTCCAGACCTTGAGTGGCAGCCCATGCACAGACACAGCTGCCTGTGGTGTCCAAAGCACACTGCATGGGTGTTTTGGCTGATTGTGCATTGCTAGACTTGGATATTTTAAACACTGTGTGGTGTGATGAAGGTGCCTGTTGGTGAGGTATTTAGTTTTTTTGGCTAGGCTAATCAAGGTCATAACTGTAATTTAGGGTTCAGTCCTGGGTCTGTTCTCATGTTTTACTCATAAGTATTCAGACTTCAAGGAGCGTCTCCTGTGCGTGAAGTCATTTGCATGCATGCCTCTCCCAGTAAGAGCCCAAAGGACAGCAGTAACAAACATTTCTTTTACAAGGCAAACTTTGTAATTCCAGTCTTTTTCATTTTATTTTAATATCAGTTTTGTGGCCAATTCACATAATTATTTGCCTAGAGGGAAAACCCTCTTTAAACAGGGAAAGCAGATCCAACGTGTTTTCCTGCTACATCCATTTGCTGGCTCTCTGATGTGGAAGCAACAATGATTTTGTGAAGACCAGTTCTTCATGGCAGCAGTTTATTTTCCTTTTGATTTAGAGGTAATTCTTCCACAGGGATGATAAAAAGTTGTCTTATAGCCCACCCAGTAGAATTGCAGATGTATTTATTTATTTGTCCTCTGTGATTCCAGGGGTTCTGGATAGGGAGAGGAGAGGGCCTGGTGAAGGTGCTGACAGCAATGGCAAGGAGAACTTCGCAGCCCAAATTTCAGTGGCAGGGCAGAGGTTTGGTTTCTGGCTTCTCATGCTGCTTTTCCTCTGGTTCCCTGCTTCAAGTGTTGAGTGCAGCTGGTGGGTCTGCATCTCTGTTTTCAGTGCGTTTGGATCCAACCCTGTGGTAGAGAGGCTTGGTGTCTAGGCAGAGGAAAACTGAGAAAACCAGGAAGTTTTCTCATTAGCCACCAAAGAGAGGTAATCCAAACAGAAGCTGTCAACCAGGAATGACACTGGTGTGGAAAGACTATTAAGGCAGTAAGTTGCTGAAGTGTTTGCTTGAAATGCCAACATTCTTCCAAAATAATTACTTACCTACTTAAAAATTGCATTCCCACCTCAGAGTCCATCTCCTCTCTCATAGGTGGACACTAAAAAAAATATATCCAAAGCCCAACTGGGCATGAAATGCTTGAAGAAAGCAGTTGTGCGGAACACATGGAACTGATTTAAGGCTCACAAATTTGGGGGAAGGCAGGGGACTCTTTCTTCCATAAAAGTACTTTGCTGTTTTGGAAGAAAACTGGTGCAATGTGATGCACAGATGAGGGAGTTCTTGCCTCTGAAATGGTGATCTGGCATGTCTGCCCAGGAACCACTGTGCTGGGAGAAGTGAACAAACTGGCTCTATTTTGGCATCTCCAAATAACCTTCCTCAAAAACCCAAGACGTGCCCTGTGCAGCTCCAGCCCAGTGTTTGTTTTCCACCCCGCTGGACCAGTCAGTGTTAGATTTGAATCCAGATATTTTTCTTGAGCATCTTTGAGAAGACATCCAAAACAAAGAGGAAGCTCTGTGCACAGACAGAAGGCGGCACATCTTGTGGTTAAGGAAGAGGCAGCTCCTGCAGGGAAGAAGTCCCTTATCTCATTTGAAACCCTGCAGAATGTGGCCGACATGTCTAGAAGACAGCTGGGAATTGAAGCACTCTGGTTGAGCCCAGGCTAGCCATGCAAAGGAGGGGCTGAACAGCAGGCAGAGCCCAGCGCTGCCCCAAAAGCATTCTGAGGATAAGGTTGGGGTTTGGTTTTTCTGGTTTTGTCCATTTGTTTCTTTCTTTCCCAAGGCTTTCAGAAATGCTGGGAGCGTCCGTGCCCTGTGGGAGATGGGCTCTCCCTGCAGAGGCTGGCTCTGCGTGGCCGCCGGATGCCCGGCAGGGACCAGCCCGGCCTCCGAGGTGGCTGCTCCCTTGCAGAGCCGTCTGGTTTGCGTTATGGGTGAAGTTTTTAACAAATTACTGCTCCTCTCTGCTCCGTTTCCATCCAAGAATGGGCAGAGGCCTCCCAGCAGTCTGTGGACAGATTTTTTTTTGAATAGAGCACAGATTTGTGGGGTTTTTTCTTGCCTTGTTAACACGCGCTTGGCTCTTACCAGGCTGCTCTGCATCGTTTACCTGACACCTCTGTTGGGGGATTTATTGCTGGCAGCCCGGGCTGTGGGACACGGTTCCCTCTGAAGACATATTTCAGAGCCTTTGAGGTTTTGGTGATGCTGGGCCCCACCAGATTCTGTGGTATATGCCCAGGGTGTACTCAGGTGGCCTTTTTGGAAAGAAACGTGGGAGGGGGGTGAGAGTTGTTGCAGCTGGTGGTCTCTGTGGGTGAGGGGGACTCAGCTCTTCCCACTGCCCCATCTTTTGGGATCTCCCACAAGATTGGGATTGGATGTTACATGCAGGGAGATTAGATTTTTGGGAACCCTTAAATGCCCTTCCTTTTAAAAAGAAAAGGGCTTTTCTAGCTGAACAAGGAGAGCCTGGTTCCAAGGCCATGCAGGATGCAGCCTGCATGTGTAAATTGTTTCCAAATGAAAACAATTAGTCTTGCAAGCATTAGCGAAGAATCGTGTCTCATCAACGTTGCTGTTTAGTGCTTGTAAGATAATCGTAGGAGCAGTTTGGTTTTGAGGTTTTTTAAAATAACGCAAAAACTATCATCAAGTAATGGAAAAGTGGATTTCCGGTTTGCATGTAGTCATGGAGCAAAGGGGAATTTGTGTTGGACAATACTGAAATAGTTGTTTTCAAACAAAGAAACAGAAAACTGTTAGCAAAGGTTTGTTGATAATCATGTTCATTCTTAAAAGGTATTATTTCTTCTGAAGTGCAAGGCTGTTCCAGTATGCAGCAACCCATCCCATTGCAGTGAGGCTCTCCATAATATATATAAAGTTAAACATGAAACTATTGTGATATAAATGATCTTAATGCTTAAACATGACAGCTGCTGGTAGGAATGTTCCCAATGTTATGTCATGCTGCAGACCGATATGATTTTGGGGTCTCACACCAGGGACCCAGAAGTCAGGGCTGATGAAGGAGGAACCTCCTGCCCAGGACTCCTCCAGGCTTACAAAAGTGAGTGGTGTGTGCTTGGGGTAATACCTTGTATGACTGATTTCTCCACAAACTCTTCACCAGTTTTTTAATGTAGTAATAAATTTACTTAGCATTATAAACAATAATGATAAAAAATATACCATAAAATACAATAAATTAAATCATGTACTTAAACGCAATGAATTAAATGCATTTGAAAGGACAAATGATTAGTGCAGCAGAGGTGGTATTGGATGGAGTAGAAATCAGTTATTTTGTAAGGGTTTCTGATCCTTCTGCACTGAGGACTTCAGGGAGGGAGGATGAGGTGACATCCCAGAGCAAGTCTCTCAGACTCAGTTTATTCACAGTTAGTGCCAGTGATTCTCAGCTGCTATTTAGAGGACTCACCGTTAATTTTTTGTTTCTCAGTCCTTTTTCTCTCTTTTCCCTTCAGCTGGGAAGCTGGGAGCAGCCCCAGCAACCTGGCTGCCTTCCTCCACTTTCCTTGTGACAGGCCTGGCAGGGCATGCTTGGCCACAGCTTTTGCCAAAGCTTTCTTCTCACACAAAAATGTGCTGAGGAACCGCATGGCCAGCAGACACTGTCCTGCCTGTGAGAATTTACGGCGTGGCCTATAGGAAGGGATGGTCCCTGTTCCCTGGCTGTGCTGCAGATGACCCAGGGCCCTTTGCAGGGTAGTAAAATATTGTCATGCTCCTTTGTTCATTCCTTAAAATATAAGATTCTACCCTTTTTTGAAGCCACAGGGACAGAGATGGAAAGGCAGCCCTTTGAATTTGTCAAAATTTGACTGCGGGGTTCCTTCCGACCCCTGTGTTAATTTTTAGCAGAGCAGGAAACATTAAAAATAACCATGAGAGAAGATTTCCCAACGCAGAAGGATTGTCCTCTTAATAATCTCTGGCTTTGTTTTCAGTAGATATTTTCCCCCCTTAAAATTTCTGTAACGCTGCTGGAGCAAGTCATCCCTGCCAGCAGCAGTGAGGGCACTGGAGGGGGACGGCAGAGGGCCAGGTAGCCAGGCTGGCACCTCGGCTTGCTCTGAGCCAGAGGTGAGTGATGTACGTGGGAAATGCTCATTATTTATTGGAAGAGCTTTTGGATATGAAGCAGAGCTTGCAAGCTCCACATCCTCCCTTTTTGGTGAGCTCAAAACTCTTCTCAAGCCTTCAGCTGGTCTCAGCAATGGGTGAATCTCATTTTTGCAGTGAGAAGTGGCATTTTGGTGCTGTATCTCAAGATTTCTGAGCTTTCTACTGAAACAAAATGAAAAATATCAGAATTTGTTTTAAAATGCATCTGAATGTAGCCCCTTACTCTGGAGTTGAAATGTTGTGTGGCAAAACCAAGGCATGCATCAAGACTACATGATATAGTAAGAAGCTCTGCTCAAGCTTCAACATCTTATCTGACCCATGTCTGCATTCTCAGCATCAAGGTATAATGATACATCATTAAGTAATATATCATCAGTGTATACCATAAAACAGATTACATTTTATAAATAAATATATAATAAATAAATCCTCACCTGGGTGATGGCAAAGGGGGATGCACCACTGGATCACCATGGGTCATTGCTCCTACAGGAACGCCTGTGTCTGTTACTCTTTGTGAGGGGTGAAACCAAGGTGTGTAATTGCAATTATCACTCACCTCTGGTGACTCCGTGTCACCAGCTCTCCCTACTAACCCAGCTCCTCCCACCCCAGCAACCTGAGGGCTCCAGACAGATGTTGCAGATGTATTTTCTTTACAAAACTGACAGCAACAATTTTTCTTTTAAAATGGGGAGGGTGTCCCACAGAGCTGAACGCAGCTGGTCCTCACTGGTGTGTGGTCAGAAAATGAGATGTGAGTTGGTTACCAGCTGGGAGGGGGCTCTGGGGCCATCTGGGACCCCAACAGTGTTGTCTTCCTTGAGGTACCCATGATTGATGGATTTTGTCCCACTTAGCCAGTGCAGTGATGGTTTTGGTCAGAACTATGTTTTGGGGGAAATTGATTGAATTTTCCCTCTACCTTGTCTTAAAGCATTGTGTTTGTCCTAGGCAGAAAGTTCATGCCCTCTTGATGTAGTGAGTAAAGAACTATGTGAAACGTGATCACTGTGTGTGTGGTTTAGAGCAAAGGGCTGTGTTCAAGAGTGGGTGAAGGCACGAGTGAAATTTCTCCCTGGGCAGAAAGCACAGCCTAAAGCCACTGCTATGCTTTCTATTGCTTGGGATGTCCAAGGAGAAAAATCTCCTTTTTCATACACTTTTCCTGGTTATTTAAGCGGAAGTGATTTTTGTCCCCTCAAAATGAAAACTTCTGTAGAGATTGGTTTTATGTGGGGGAATAGAGGGTTACTTGTTGTTTTCCTGTTCCTCATTTATCAAATAAATTAGAGATTGCTTCATCTTTAATTAAAATGACATGGAGGGGAATTCACATAAAAGACAATAACAATCCCAACACATGGGCTCTGCTGAGATTTGCAGGCAGTCAAGTCAGGCAGTCCAGATTTCACATATTCTTTCTGCTCTACCCATTAAATCCCCTGGCTGCTCTTGGCAACCCTGCCTTGCTCACACAGACATTTAGCTGGACAGGTAGAGCAGAGTCAATTAAATTTCCAGCCCAGACTAACAAGACATTTAAAAATCTGTGTTAGTCTTGTCCATTCAGTACTGTGGCTGGCCAAGAGCCCCTTTGGAACCCTGATGGATATTGTTTCTCTCAAGCATTAAATGCTTTCCCTCAAACATCTTCTGAATAGGCCATTGTTTTTGCTTCTGGATGTCTCTTTGTGGACTGATACAAGAATAGCTAAAAACTGAAGAACTGGCATTTTATATTTTAAAAAATAATAATTCTGGGACTTCTACTCCTCCGAGAAGTTGAATGTGCTGCCAGTTCTCTGCTGAGATCCCATGTCTGATCCTCTGGAAGTCAGGGAGTTGCATCAGGAGCTTCAGATGAATCACCTCAAACAATCATAGTTCCAGGAAAGAAGCTCCATGAACCCGATGCTGTTCCCAGGTTTTAGAATCTAAGTACCTGAGGTGAGATAAAGTGTGGAGGAGGTGTCGGGGTAGTTTGGTTGTGACCTGCAAGCCTTTGCATTAACAGACACAACTGTTTGATTTATATTTTTCATTACCACTGCGTAGCTCTTGTGCGCTGATAGTTCCTTATGAGAAAAAATGCACATCACATGAGGCATAAAACCAATATTTGATCACTTCAGAAATCTCACGTGTGTAAAGAAATCCCCATTTATTTTCATGTGAACTTCCTTTGTACAGGTCCCCCAGCCCTTGTAATCCAGGTACTGATGACCTGCCCAGGTCATCTGGATTTACCTCTTTTTCATAACAGAGCTGTGTTCCCCAGGGTTTCATATTCCAGGCCCCATCAGCACAGCCACTGCAGACTGATTGATTCCTTATCGATGGCCATTTATTCCTTATCAATGGCTGTGAGCTGGAAGGATGCTCTTTTAATGCAGCCATTGGCCTCCTCTCATCCACCTTTGTCTCTTTGCTCAATTTCCCCATCACAGATATAAGATAAACTAAAAAAGACTCACCCTAATCAGTTCCCTAAGAAATACAGAGATGCTTTAGCATTGTACCACAGTCCAAGCTCCATTTGCTCTGGTAGATCCTCACAGTTCCCAGGGCTGTAACATGGGAGATGTTTCATCCCAGCACGCTGGGAGGAGGATGTGCATATTCCACACGTGTGGCTGTGCAGGGCAGGTGTAGGAGGGAGCGAGAGCTGATCCCAAGGCGCAGCTTTGCAGGTGGAGCCCTTGCATTTGCCACAGGCAGTGGATTTATAGTAACTCTGTGTGTCTCTTTGTCCCCAAAGTGCCAGCTCCAGCTGATGACAAGGGCAGCTTCAGCCTTAGAGCACCTGTGCTTCCTCCCTCCACACATCCCTTATCAAAAGCAAAGTTTCCTTTGGCCCCGCACGTTCAGTAGCTTGGTGTTAATGAAGGGCTTAAGTGCCAGAAATGCTGAGGGATTAACCATTTTCCATATTGATGCAGCAACCCTAGAAACAGGAGACCTGAGGAAGAACTGGGATAACCGAGTGCTTTAGCAGAAATAAATGGTTCAGATCCAAAGTCTATGAGAATCACTCATGGATCTGCTCAGTTTAACCAAATCAGGCATGTTTTACTGCTGCTGTTTTTGACTTTCAAAACCCCAGGGAGTCCCAGGCAAAGTGCCAGAGCAGTGTCACCTTATCCCTGTCACTAATCCTGTTGCTTCCTTTCACGCTCCTTCACACTCTGCAAATTGTTTGATGCCTCTTACTGTACCTCTGTGAAACCTTCCTGCTGGATTGCATGGATGGAGGATTAGGTAAATCATAGAGTCATAGCCAAAGATTGTACTATACGTAAGTAGAGTCTCTTTCAGAGCATGCTTGATATTGCTGTCTGTAAATTAATTTTTTTTTTTTTTTAATAATGCTCTCTTTTCCTTCCTTCTTCAGGGGCCTCTTGGCTTGGATGGCAAACCAGTAAGTAGCACTAAGTGCCAAATATAACATGTCTTTGTTCATGCTGCTCCACAATAAATAGGCAGTATCTCAACTATTACTCATTTATTGCTGCATATATAACTGCTTAGAAGGGACTTGGGAAAATTACTCCATGCAAGTTTCAAGTCTAAGCCAGGGCTGGCCAGCACAGCTGGAAGTGAACTTTTCTTTACCTGTCAGCTCATCTCAGCTGCCTCTTCCCCTCCTGCGCCAGCTTGGCGAGCACAGACTGCAGATGGGCATCAGGCCAAATTTGGGGAATAAACTCCAGTAGCACACTCAAAGAGAAATGTCAGTGAGCTTGGTTGTGTGCTCCTGGCACTACAGAGTGAAACCATAAAAATAATTGATCCCAAAGTGGGTTCCATTTTCCTCCAAAGGACCTGAGCTGGGAACTGCTTGAGGGTGCCCAGTGTCCATGCAATACTTTTTGGAACAGACTAGATTAATTTATGAGCTGGTTTTTTGACTTCATTTTTGCTTGGAAGCCCTTTGGATATTCAGGTGCTTCATTCTTTTCTTACTTATTTTACAGAAACGCAGACTTTTTTTATTTTTATGCTAATTGAACCCTAGCCAGCTCTGATTCCTTCCACTGAATGTTCCTGTAGAAGGTCACAGCTCCATATTTTGTCTCCAAATCCCATTCTCTTCCACCACCTTCCCTAGAGGGCCCCATATGAAATCTTTTTAAATTCTGGTCTTAAACCAAGTGGGATTTCAAAGTGGGTAAAAGTCATTCAGTCTTTGCAATTGAAAAGCTACTCCAGACAATTATTTCTATCCAGTTAGGGAGCGTGTTGTTATAGCTGTACATTGTTGTGGTTGGTTTTTAGCCTAACCCTGAGGATAACAAATGTGAATAAAATCTAGAAATAAAGCATTAGACAAGAAAAGAAGGAAGGGCCAGCTCACAGCCTGGTGCTCAGGGCTTGGCTTTCATTAGCAAAACCTCATGCTGGGAGTGCAGTCAGACCCCAGAGCACAGCCCTGCACCCGCAGACCTGGGGTGCCACTGCCGAGCAGGAGTGAGACCCTGAGTAAGAGGCAGGGGAAATCTCAGTGACAAAGCAAACTTATCACACAGCCAGACTCAAACCAGACTGTTCATGATCTCTTCCATGACAGTAAGGGGCCAGCAGCCTTGCTCAGAGAAAAACAGTGGGAGGGAAGCTGCAGGGAATGCAGATGCTGCTGCCACCGGCCTCTCTGCTGACCTTCCCCTGCTGCATCCCACTGGGTCCCACTTCAGCACACACTGTGAACTGGTACCAAGATTTGGTACTTTTCTGTGCTGGAAGGCAAACGCAAAGCAGACACATCAAAGTGTTGCTCTCTGGTTCTCTCTGGGGCTGCAGTGTCTCTGCCTGCCTCTCCTACAGACAGCTGCTCAGAGGGAAGATGAATGATGCCTTCAGCAAATAGGCCAAGGAAAGCAGCTCGTCCTCCTTGTTTATTTCAAACAGATGTATAATTGTTGTAATGATATGCTGAGCATGTGTTTTTTCTAGAAGCGATTTAATACCTCAAGTTATCTTCTGCATCTATTTAGAGTCATGTGTTGGAGAGCTGCTGTCACACTGCCTGCCCTGCTCTGGTCCTTCTCCCTACTTTGTCCTGGCAGGAGCAGGCAGGACCTCGTGGGTGCTTTTTGGTAGAGCGTTGCTCATGTCAAGCACTGCACAACTTAAAATAGTAGCATGTATTCTTTAAAATAGTAGAGAACGTGGCTCAGGTTTGTGAATTGATGAATGCAATTTCCTTGGTTTTGTCGTGTTCATTGGTGATTCTACTGTGCCTTGACTTGGATTCTTCTTATGTGTTTCCAGGGACCTCCAGGACCAAAAGGAGAAAAGGTAAAGGCTGCATTAACATGTGGATTTGGGGGAAGCCATTGTATATCCTCCTGTTGCTGTAATTCCTTCAAGTTCGGGTTGTCCCAATAACGCAGCTGGGTTTTGTTGGGATGTGGAGCTCTGAAAGTGGGTTCTCACATTGCTCTTGGAAAAGCCCCAGGAAGGGGAGGGCAGGAAGAATTTGCAAAAAAATAAGGGGAACAAGAATGGTGTTAATGCTCAACCATGCTGTAGGGCTCGGGTAAGCCCCTAAGAGTCATGAGAGTGGTGCAAAACTCTCTTCATTCCTGCAAGAGATCTGGGCTCCATCGCTCTGTTTGCATGACACCCGTGAAATCAGAGCAGCCAAAGAAGGTCATTACTGAAAGTGAAGTTAATTTTCACATGTGAAGGACATAAGCAGTTGCTAGGGGAGCCTTAGAGTTGGAAACAAACTGCTATTTCTGATTTATTATGTGTTTCATTGCCTGCCAGGGCAGAATCTTTCCCTATTGTGTTGTCTCCAACCCTTCTCCTCCCTCATTTTGAATACATTAAGCAATAGGACTCTTGCCGCTTCCCTTGTGTGCTGTACCGGTGTCCAGCTGACCCTGTGCTCAGTCCTTCAAGGCTGACATTTGAACTCTAACCCTTTGCTGTTTTTCCTGATTTTCAGGGGGAAGCAGGAGACATAGGCCCAAGGGTAAGTAGTGACACAGCACATTGATTTATTCTAAAACCTGGTTGGGTTTAGTCATTGCACAAAACAAAGCTTTGTGCAACCTTGCTGCAAACAGTATGCTAACAGTTGTGGAAACATTTAATTTTGCTTTGGAGCTGTTTGTGATGGTGGTTTTCCTAACTTTGGCCACGAGGAAAAAAAAGTCAAAGATCTTTGAGTACCTCATGAAGGGTTTTGCTTCTACTGAACTTTCTCATCCCTGACTTCCTCTTCCAGTGTCGGAGACAGACTCCATGTTTCTCTGGAAGTTTCTCTTGAGGCTGTGCTCCTTATCTGTTGGCACTGAAGCACCAGTACGTGGGGGTAGGACCTGGTGTCCCAAGGAGAGGTCCAGCATAGAGTTGTGCAGGATGGAACATTCCTCCTCCCTTGCTGAGCTCCCCGCCTGGCAGTGGGATGGCATCCAGGTGATATCCAGGCTGCCTTTGAAAATAAAGGGTTTAAAGTAACTGTATGATGAGGGAAAACTCTTTTGCCTATAACATATAGAAATAAATGGAATTTTGTGGAAATGGCTCTCATGGAGCTGCATGAAGTTGAGATTTACTGAAGTAAATCGGGACAGGTCTTCAGAGGACACAAAGGGGATGTGGCCTGTGTTGAGGATGAGATGAGAGGTTTTACCACGAGGTGTGGGCTCTGTTGCAGAGGTATTTCTGAGGTGTGGTTGTCTGTGGGTTATGGGCACCTGCTGGAAACCCCATTGTGGGGATGTGTTGGAATCCTGGTGCACAGGTGACTGTGCAGAGGCTGGATTTGGAGCTGGCACCCAAGAGTTGGCTGACCTGGGTTAGATGTCATTGCTGGAAACGTAACCAGGACCTCAGTGGTTAATGTTGATTAGAGATGCCTCAGAGATGTTTTTCTTCTTTCCCCTGGAGGTTGTAAAATCACTTTATGAAGTTGGTGTCATATTCTGAAGCAGCTCCCAACTGCCTTGGGTGTGTTTGGAAATGTCACCCTGGGGCTCGGAGAGCCCCTAAAATGTCTCAGACAGATTTATGGCCCGTGTGGCGAAGGAGGGGCTCGGCGTAAGGTCTCACTTTGTCTAAGTGCCCACCCACCTACTCGGAAGAGGCTTTAAGAGGTGATTCAGCAGCACAGGGACATGAGTTTTCACTCCTTGGCTGAGGCTGTGGGTGACTTTGGGGCTGATGACTCAGGAGATGCCAGAGGAGGTGCTGCTCAGGCCCCAAAGGCTCTGTGCTGCCAGGTGCTGTGGAACTCACCTCCTGCTGCAGGAGATGCTCTAGGACAGGCTCTGTCTGGACTTGCAGGGCAGGTATCATCTCTCAAGGTAACACTTGTCTTTTGTTTTCATCTACCAAGAAAAATGTGCTGGGTTATGGGGTTCTCTTTTTTTGTCCTGATTTGCATTTGTTCAGTTTTTGATTCATTTACGTCTTTTTGCACAACAGCGAGAAAAGGGCTCAAAAACAATTTGGGAGAAAAGAGAGAGAGAAAAGCTTGGCAGAACCATGCACAAGTAGTCTTTAAAACAGGTGCCTGACTTTGAAAATAGCTCCCTTTATGTCTCCAGACACTCAGGGTTGTGGATAGGAGGGGAAACTTCTTAATACCGTCTGGTCCAGATTACTTTTTATTTCTGAATTTAATCTATCTTATTCCTCAAGTTTCAGTGGTGGCTTTGTTTAGCTGATTTTGAAAGATGTGTCAATGCAACTCACTGCATCAATGGGAAGATAAATAACTAGGACTGTATCCAGTGCCCTCTCCCTTGTAAATGGTCATGTCCAAGGGCAGTGGGATGGGGATAGAGTGTGTCAGTGAACACTACAACACTCTCATTAGGAATGATGGATTAAAAGAGAATAATGCTTGGGGTGGCTTTGGAGGGACTGTCTGTGGCAGGGGCGAGGTGATGGCAATTAGGGATTAGCTACCGAATATGTTCATGTCTGCACTGCTTCTCTTTCTGAAACAAGCACCTGCCACCAGCGTGGACAAAAATAGAGATTATTACATGTGGGAGTGTGCCTGATGGAAGATGCTGGGGGGTGATTTTGAAAAGCTGAGGAAGGAGATCACCTTGGGTTGTCATAATCACTGAATGCTCATTGTTGTAGGCAGCATGAGGGAGGATGCTGTGCAGCCTCACCTGCTCAGGATTGGGAATAAATGTGCCCAAATGTACTGACAGAATGCATGGAAGTGTATTTACAGGGAGAAATCAATAACAGATCACCTCTTCTCTTGGGAGAATAGAGGGAGTTAAGGCAGGATGCTGCCAAGGCTGGGACAGCTGTGCCCTGATATTTGTGCCTGTGCTTCTCTCTCACAATCAAATACGTTGCTGCACCCCTGGAAAAGACTGGTTTTATAACCCTGACTTGCTCCCTGAGCCAGCACTGGGCCGACTGCTCTGGATTTATGAATTTAGCTGGGTGATCTTGTTCGTACTGACAGATGAGATGTTCAGATAAATGATGGGGCTGAGGAATCTCTGCACATCTGGGCCAGCGGATGCACAGCGCCTGTGGCAGCAGCACCGGCTTTGCTCCCCAGAGGGAGAAAATGAGCTTCAGCTGGTGGGAGAAATGCTCTGTCTGCACTGGCCCACATGGCACGTGCCTGCCCATGGCCAGTGCTGATGGAGATGGCTCCAGCATCTCCTGTGTCCAGAGCTGCTGGGGGTGAAGTGCTGGCATGGCTGAACCAGCTCTGCAGCCAGTGCACACACAAAAGGAGCTTTTTCTCCCTTATTTTCTGAAAAATTTTAAGCGCTTGCCAAGCTCACACTGCAGATAAAAACTCAGCAGAGGAAGCATCCTGCAGAGCTCTCTGTGACAGTCAACAGACACCTATGGATCCTTTTATTTTATTGTTTGCTTATTTTGGAGTGTTATGTTGAAATGGTTACGTCAAGGACTCTTATGCTGGAAACTACCAGTGTTCAAGGTTTCTGTGCTCCAATATTCCATTGCTACGTGGGGCCAGACCCAATGGTCTGTTAGCCCAGTGCCTTGCAACCAGATGCTTTGGGAAGTGTGGAGCAGGAACATGTAACTCCATCACACTTAACCCCTCTCCTGGAGCCTGGCTCTCTATGGCCTGGATGTTTCTTGAACCAGGGATGGTGTCTCTGTATTTAATATCCCTCAGGGCTGTTCACCTTTCATGGGCCCATCTGTAACAGGGGCTGTTTAAAATTAAACGTGTGATGGCTGGGTTTGGTGGGATATGGTGTGTTTGGCCTCAGAGCAAATGCAAATTGTTATTTTACGTCAAAACAGATAGGGCTGGGCTTGGAACACGCTTTTCTGAATGATGCTCACCAGTCTGAGGGACAAGAAAAAAATTCAGTTCCTGTTTTGCTCTGTGGGCTTTTATGAAAATCCCACTTTATGCTCTTGTGTACTTTATGCACGCAATGAGCCCCAGAACTGTGTCCCTTCTGTTTACCAGAAAATCCTTTGCTCTCAGTAGAGTCTTTTTGGTGGTTCCTGTAGTATTTGGAGGACCTGGCTATGGGCAAGTCCTCATTAAATTCAATTTTTCAGTATTTCAGTGCTGTTCTTCCCAAAAATGGCTGCATTTAAGTAAGTGTTGAGCTTAAAGCCTCTCCCTACATCTTGAAAAGAATTCTTGGTAGGGGTTTATTTTATGGGGTTGATTAGTTTATTCTATCTGACTTTACTTTTCCCCTCTCTTCTTGACATGATGGTGTTCAAACATTGATGCTGGGAGGCTGGGCAGGAGGTGGCCTTGCCAGTGCACTATTCACCCCAAAACTGAGGTTTGAGGTTATCTGTTATTGGTGTGCAAGGTTTAAAAGCTCCTTGGCAATTTGGACAAGAGGTTTGTTCCTTAAAAACCTCCAAAAGTCCTCATGGAGGATTTGCTGTTTTCTTGTGGCTTCACTCCACCCTCTTGCTTCTCCTATGGATGTGCACAGTGATGGGTGGATGGGGAAAAGGGAGATGCACGTGGTGTCCTGAGAAAGGAAATGTCTTACTGCCTCTCCCTAGATAGATGAGTGGAAAGGCTAAAAGACAATAGCAATGACTCCTGACACAGTCTAAATACATTGTTTTTGCATCATATAAATCTGGGAGATTTATCTGCAATTTGCAGGCTGGGAATACATCAGTATTCATTTGAGCCTCTGAAAACAAATACAATATTTGGTCTCAGGGAAATGCTGGGATATATCAGCCCCTATGGGGTTTACTGGAATAATACTCTTTATTCTGCAGTAGGGGAATCCTTGCCCCAGCTGCTTTGAATGTCCTATTGTGCAGTAAACTAGTGAAAAAATACTTGCTTCCCTCAGTCTGTGTCCTGCTTACCAAGATCTGGTGTATCCAGAACCTTAAACCCACCAGTGTTGGCTACCTAGGCTATTACTTTCTAATATATCAACAAATTATTAGAAAAAGAAAGTTATATATTGCTGCAGTCTTTCAAACTCACTCTTCTGCTGTGCTTTCATCTTAAACTGCTGCTCTTTCTTCTTCTGCCTCCCACTTTCCCTGGCTGTAGATGGTTTTTCCCCACCTCAATCATGGATTTCTGGCTAATGATCAGCTTGTCCTTAGCCGGCGAGTGCTCAAGGTAGACACCGAATCTGCTGCCACTGGTTTGCTGTGATTGTTTGAGCTGCTTTTGTTTTTTCTTTCTGGCTGACAGTGCACTGTTGCTATTTTAAATTGCCACAACCATGGCTGTGTTTAGAGATGCTTGTTTGGGAGCATGTTTGACTGAAATCCCATTGGAATTGAAGGGGTGGGCATTGCCAAAGTAGAGAGATGTAAAACTAATGGGCTTTAGCATTTGGTTCTTTGTGACATTTGGGAATCAAGCAGCAAAGTCCTATAAATGTTGATATGAACAGCGCTGGTATTTTAAAATAAAATGCATTAAAACTACAGTAATCTAAATCCTTGAACTCTGAATGTGACATTGTAATTAGGAAAAATTCAGTGAGAGACTCAACTTGACATAATTGGTTGCAGTGTTCAGCATTTGCAATTGAGTTTTTTAAAAAACGATGCAAGTGATTTAGGAGCCCAGATCTTGTTGAAAGGCCATGGGACTTGTGCTGCTAAGTCACTTAAGGACTTCTGAAAAATCCCACACTTGTCCCTGATTTGAGGGTGGACCGCATATTAAACACAGCCCTCTGCCTGCCTCGGTGGTGACTCTCCCAGATGTCGCTAAAAGATTTACGAGGCGGCCTTTCCGTGAGGCTTTCCCATTGTGCAGCTGCATGGATGGGCCGGGCCACGGCCCCGGGGCTGGGCTGTGGTGGCTGGTGGGGGGCCGGGAGCTGATACCCAGCCTGGAGCCCCACGGGATGCTCCCCTTGGAAATGGCACCCACCAAACCCACACAGCCACAGGGACACAGAGTGTTCTCTGCACCCGAAAACCGCGGGGTGAGCGGCTCAGGGTGTTCATGCTTGGCCTTGGCTGTATTGAAAGGATGAGATTAAGCGCTGCCACTTTTTTGTGTGGTTTTCTGGCGTGGTGCACTGAGCCGTGGCAGTGTGTGCATGCTCCCTGCCAGCATGTTGAAGGCCTGGGTTGTTCTGGGTGCTGGTGTGTTGGTAGATTCCATGCAGACAGTCACTGGGTAAGGGCTTAAGGAGATTAAATCTCATTGGAAGGCACTGAGCACAACCCTGGTTGAGGAACCAGACCCAAATGGCATAAATTGGCCATGAGTTCACTTTCAGCTTTCCCAGCTGGAAGCTGCAGTTAAATTCCTCTGGGAGAGCAGAGGCCAGGTGCTGGTGGCGTAGGGATGCAGTGCATGTGTTGAGAACACCCCGAGACCAACCCTTGCCAACACTGCTTCCTCTCACCATGTCTGTGTGAACTTCTTCCAGGGTGATCAAGGTCGAGATGGAGCCACGGGCCCCCCTGGTCCACCAGGACCCCCAGGTGCCCGGGGGCCTCCTGGTGACACGGGAAAGGATGGCCCAAGAGGACCTCCAGGCTCCCCTGTAAGGACGGGAGATGGGCAGCGAGCACATATCAGGCAGTTCCCGCCCCACGAGGGACAGGAGGGTGAAGGGTGTCCCCTTCCCCGGTGCTGCCACCACAACCACTGAGACCCAGCCTGAGCCACAGCTGGGCTCCAAAGGCTGCTCACAGAGCAAAGCCTTGGGGTATGGGGCAAGGGAGCAGGAGGGGACCTTCCATCTCAAGTTTTGGAGCAAAGAACTGGACCTGGGGCGTGTATTTGCAGGTGCTGGTTGTAACTCACAGAGCCAGGAGATCTCTTCCCCAGTCTGTGCCCTTGGGATGACCTGTTGCAAATCTGGAGACGACTGGCAATTTATTTAATAAAATAATAGGCTAAAGCATAACGCAGTGGAACATTCTAATTATTGGTGAGTATTTTGGAGAATGAGAGGTAATGGTTTCAATGCTGGTCATTTTCCTTTTTGCAGGGTTTCAAAGGCGAGCCGGGAGAGGATGGAGTCATGGTCAGTATTGCCCAGAAGCATCTGTGTGTGTGCCCCTCACCCTCACTGTACATCACCCTTCAGCTCACTGCAGCAAGTGGGTTTGGGTCATTGCTTATGGAGGACAAAAAACCTTACATGAAATTATATGTGCCCTAAAATGGGTGTTTGTCCATGGCTACCTGTGCCCTGGGTAGAAAAGAGGCCACTTTTTGTGTCCCCTTGGCTCTTCTGGAGGGATGTGGTGCTCCTGTATCCCGACTTCTGACCCTCTGAAGCCACCTGACATTGTAACTCCAATTTGCTAAGGTCTACATTGGATAAAAAGGTGCTTATTATACATAAAATATGTGAGCCATAAAAGCATATTATTTACTGGGAGCACAGAGAACAAATTCAGTTGTATTTGTAAGGGAGGATGAGAACTTGACATCTGCGTCTTTTTTTTTTCTTGGAATCAAAATACTCTTAGAAATGTTTTTATCCTGTTGTAGTCTATTGTCAAACAAGTAAACCAATCACTCTCATATTCAACAGGGTGCCAGAGGACCTCCAGGACCAAAGGTGGGTAATAATCTCTCTAAAAATTAAACATGAATTCTTGAAATAATGCTGCATAAGAGGGGTGGGGATGAAAATAAGCATTTTGTAGTGGACTTGAACTCATCTGAATATATCAGATATAAAATTCCAAGGCATTGACTGGGGTGTAAATGTCTGAATGTGTCACTTCCTCAGTATCACATCCACTGCCCATGCTCAAACCTGGAAATGGGGCTGGAATCTGCTGTGCTGTGGGAATGTGCTTTCTTGCATTTCGGGGGGAAAAATACGATCAGTGCAAGCCAAGTATTTTAATTTTAAAATTAATTTTACAATTAATTTTGACTATCCACATAATTTGCTTTATTTTCTGTTATGTCCCTAAATTTCTTTCTCTTCTGTTGACATTGCTGTTGAAGGGTGAGCCTGGTGTCCAAGGGAAAAAGGTAAAATGGTGATTTTTTTTTTTCTTTTTAATTATTATTTTTAATTTTATTTCTTTGCTTTGCTCTGTGCTTGGCTGGGGAAACCATCGCCAGAGACTGGTGTGGAAGCCGTGGTCGCAGCTGTCCACAGCAACCCTTCCCTTGTGTTCCCTCGGTTTCTCGCCCGCGTGGCCCTGGGGCTGGGCACGGCTGTGCCTGCAGCCTGGCTTTCATTTCCACAAGCCAGCCACAAGCTGCAGCCACATCTGCCCAATAGACAAAGAGTAAAACAGCAAATGCCAAGCAAAGCAGTAGGTCTTGAGCCTTTTTCTCCGGCAGTTCAATGAACCAAGATGTGCCTGGAGGATGCTCTCTGCCCAGGGGCCCTGGAGTGGGTTTGAAATCCCTGGGATGGCCGTCACCATGCAGCACTGCAGTCCCGTGGGAAACGTCCCCTCGAAGGCCAGGAATGCTGCCTGGGTGTGGCATTGAAGGTTGTGAGAGATTCGCTGTCCAAGCTCTCCACGTTTTCTCCCGGTAGTGCCATGAGAAGTGGATAAATCACTGCCTTTAAGTGAAGTCAAAGCACTGACAGGACCCAGCCTTTCCCTCTTACTGATTTGCCCCAAAACAGGTTTGGCCATGGGTGTTTTTCAGGCCAGAATTTGGCTTAAAACTTTCGCAACCGCCTGGTAAAACAGATCTCTTCAGCACCCATGAAGTGGTTTTACTCCAGGAGAACAACAAAGCACAAGCAAAACCAGAAAACCCCTTCCTGGCAGAGGGTGTTGGTGACTGGTGATGACGTCCATGAGGATGAGTGGCGATGAGTGGCAGCTTACAGGAGGTCTTTGGGACCCAAAAGGCCTAAAGAAATTTAGTATTTAATTTCTGTTGAAGGTGGGAGAAGACCTTTGCCAGGGCCTGATGTAACCAAATTCTGGAAGATGCCCATCCACCTTCCCAGGAGCAGGGGAGGCAGAGGCAGGGATGGGTGGGAGCAGGGGACCACACTGGAACCTCCTGGGCTCCTTGCTGCAGCTCTCCCCTGGTCTCCTGCAATCCTGGCTGGGTTTCAGGTCTGTGCAACACTCAGTGAGGTCAAATGATGTGTTGGAACCTGGTAAGTGTGTACAAGCTCTGTGTATTTCACTTTTTATACTTTATTTCATCAGGGTGATGATGGGATCCCTGGAGAACCAGGACTTGTGGGCCCTAAGGTAAGTTCTGCTCTGTGTCCATTTAATGCATGTGCTGAGCAGCATCTTTTGCTGTCTGGTTTTTGGCACCATATCACAGTCAGGGCAGGTTGAGAAACATTTCTCCTCTGATGTGGAAAACGATCAACAAACTGTGAGGGTGGTGAGGCCCTGGCACAGGCTGCCCAGAGAAGCTGTGGCTGCTCCATCCTTGAAAGTGTCCAAGGCCAGGTTGGACAGGGATTGGAGCAACCTGGTCTAGTGGAAGCTGTTCTTGCCCATGACAGGGGGTTGGTACTGGATGATCTTCAAGACCCCTTCCAGCACAAAACAATATGATTTTATGATTCTATGTTGTGGTTTTAGGGCCAGCTTCATGGCTGAACACACCACCCACAGCCAAGCTGCTGAATCTGAAAGCTTCATTTTTATCTCAAAAACTCCCCATTTGCACCTGGGCAAGGTGATGTGTTTTACAGCTAAAAGCAGAGCTTTGCTCCCTTGTGTATGTAAAATGAAGATAAATCAAGGAAATTATAACCTGAAGAAATCTGTTCTCCATCCCCTCTGTATATCATTTGTCTAAATGGCTTTGTTTTCAGGGAGAAAAAGGAAGCATGGGTCCCAAGGGAGAGAATGGCACAGATGGCTTCCCAGGACTAAAGGTAAGGAAAAGCTGGATCTCTGGGCACGGCATTGCTGAGGCAGAGGCTCCCAGCTGAGGGGGTGTTTTAGGCCTTTGCCTTCTAAAAGGCTCATAAAGTGCCAAACTGACACAAAATGAGGGATATTAGGAGTATTTTACCTTTTCCTGGTGATTTGATGAAAGCTGGGTTCAAGCAGAGACCAGTATAAGAGTTCGTGAGTCATGTGCTTGCACACTTTCCATTGAATGGCGCATTTTCCACTGAATTGCCTTTTTCCTCAAAAAAGGTAGAATTCTGATCACATTTTGATCCCGTGTTGCTGATGGCTGTGGCATTGCTTTAGAGCCCCAAGCGCTTGAGAGCTGCCCTGTCCTCCTGACCTCCAAAACTGCTGGGAGATGCAATTAGGCAGTCTGGGTTTGTTAAGTGGTGGCGAGGAGACCTGGACACCCTCAGCTGCTTTATATTTAGTAGGATCTGGATGCACTAATATTTTCTGTATCAAAGAGCTGTGATTACTTATTGGGCAAGAAAGCGTGTGCGAGGAAGAAAGTGGGCTCTGGTGAACCTTAGTAATTTTTTTTCTAGAACCACTGTAGCAGTGCTGGTTGAATTTAGGGGTTTTTTCTGTATGTTTTTGCCATTTTTTATTTTTTGGAGAGTTTTAATTTGGTCAGTGAGGGGAATAATATGGGGATGACAAATGGGACATCTTTTGAATCCTGAACCAAATTTCAGATCATTGCTGTAAGAGTACTATGGCTTTTTAAAACTTGCCAACTTTCAGAAAAAAAAAATTAGAGGGAGGGGAGGGGGAAAAATAAAAAAGAGGAAGAAGAAAAGGAACAACTTGGCACAGGACTTTTTCTTAAACTCACCCTTGAAATTGGTTTAAACATCTCAGCTGAAACTTTCCACATGCAAAACTCAGCCTAAAGCAAAGGGAGCCATGTGGAACCAGCACAAAGAGCTGGAGCTCGGCACGCTCGGAGCAGGGAGAGGAGCTGGGAGCAGGGAGAGGAGCTGGAGAGCAGCACAGCCCGTGCAGGGAGCTCAGCCCCGAGCTGGCCACTCCGCTCCCTCTACGATGAGACCTTCTCTTACTTCTCTTGTTGTTACACCAACATTGTTCTTTGCAAAATATATTCGCTCTCAGGTCAAATCTATTTTCTTCTAGGAGAAGCAATCCCTTGATGGTGTCATACTTTTTCTTAATCTGAAGCATATCTTTATGTGTGGGTACAGTATTTTTAGGATAAATATTTTATATTTTCCTTGGTCTCTTTGAAAAAAAATGTGATTTTTGATTTTCAGGGTGAACCTGGTGAGAAGGGAGGAATTGGCTCCATTGGACCCCGGGTATGGATGTTCAGGATTTCAGTTTGGAGTTGTGTATTTGTCTCTACCTTAGCTGTTCCCCACCACCTCCTTCTGCTTAGTATGTGGATGAACTGCTTCAGGATCAGTTCAGTGTGAGGAAATAGAGATGGTGCATATTTAAACAAATGATTGCACAGGTACTGAATGCTGACATGGGAAATCAGTCAAGTCCAATTTTCTTATCCACATGACCATCCTGTGACCCTTTTTTTTTCAAGAGGGAAGCTGGGAATAGGGGCAATCAAGTGAGGATTTTTATGCACTTCTCCATTACACAAATTGATGGCCTTTTGAGGTTTAACAGTTCCAGCTGTCAGACTAAGGACTGGTTAAACCCATGGTGTTTGTAAGGTGATAACCCCCAAATGCTGCCTGTCAGGTCTTTGCTTTCATACCAGCCTCCTCTCAGTGCTGTAACATTAAGTAGGATTCATCCCTGGCTGCAGGGCCCCCCCGGACTGAAAGGGGAACAAGGGGACACCGTCGTGATCGACTACGACGGCCGAATCCTGGATGCACTCAAGGTAAGCCCTGCACCAAGGCTGAGTCCTCCAGTTCATGGGAAAGGACTGAAATCTGCCAAGCTCTGCCACGGTGACAGTGTGTCCACCCTTGTCCTCTGTCTCCTCCTGAGATTGTCTTGGCACAGAGCTGGTTGGGAGGGAAGAAAGAGCGGATTGCATCTGGGGGCTGAGGATATTTAGGGTGTAGCAGCAAAAACAGTGTTGGAACCTGAGGCTGTGAGCTCAGGCTCATGGGATCCAGCTGTGGGATGTGAGTTAACATTCTGCAGGTAAAAGCAACCTGATACAACCTGTGACATGAACACCTGATGCAAAGAGTGTGAGTAGCCACATTACAGCTTAAATGCTGCCAGCAGCAGGGGGTGATTCCCGTGGCATGGCGTGGAGCTGTTCTTGTCACTGCACATCCTCTGGAAGCAGCAGTCGGGATGTGGGAGGAAGGGGAACGGCCCCTGAGCCTTAACCTGCCCAACTGAACAGTGCCCTGACCTTGTCATTAGGATGAAATGAGCTGAATAGAATAAATACTTAATTACAGACGTGTTTGAGAACCATCCTAATTGTTTTATAACAGGCTGCAGGGATACACAAAGTACTGGTAATTTCCGTTTGCCAGATGTCCGCGTGGCACGCAGCTTTGGGAGTGGAGTTTGTGGAGTGCAGTGGTTGGAGAGGCTCCATCAAGCATCTGGAGGCTTCATCCGCTGGACCCAGACCCTGTCCCATGTTCTGCATGCAGACACTGCTGAGGGGCACATCACTGAACCTCACTAACTTTGCTTTTTTCCTGCTTATTCGCTGTTTGCAGTGTTTTTGCCCTGACCTGTCTCATGGGCCAGGCTCTGGAAAGGCTTCCAGTGTGACTAAATGTAACAGCATTTGAGTGTGCAGCCATGGAGAAAGGTGCTTGAGGATATGATACTGGTTTGGTTTTCATCTCAGCAAGACCACAAATTTTGCTGCTTGAAATAATTTGCAAGTTGGAAAATATTTGTTCATCTCAAGGTGGTTTGTGGTCTTTGCATCCAGCAGTGCCCAGGAAAAATGACTTAAGTGTGCAAAGTTTTCCTGTTGTTAGTGCTCACACAAACTCCTTTGTTTCCCCTCTTTAATTGCACCTCCCTGGCTGGCTGACACTGTTTTCAGCAGGATGCTGCTTCCCAGGCTGGTTGGTTGCAGTGGGCAGGATGCAAAAAGAGATTTGGGGTCACACCTCCAGCTAAAGGCATTTTGCCTCTTAACCCAGGTCTTTGCAGCTGTACACCTCACTCGCTGCCTTTGTGTTCTGTTCTGCATGAACAACCCCGTGGCAGAGGGACCTTGGGTCACTCTGTGCCAGTTGAGCTCATCTCAGTGTTTGAATTCATCTCCATTGAACTCACCCAAGTGTCTCCTGCACATCCTGACTGGGACCTGCTCCCAGCTCATCCCCACAGCACGAGGACAGCGCGCCACGTTCATGTTAGTCATGATCAAGCCTGTTTTTTTGCTGTGTTTCAGGGTCCACCAGGTCCCCAAGGGCCACCAGGCCCCCAAGGCACTCCAGGTCCCAAGGTGAGCCTGACCTCTGCCAAGCAACAGTGGCAGTGGCAAACCCACAACCACAACGGTTGTGTGTGAATAACTCATTTTCTTGCAAAATGCTTTCCTGAGATGAATTCTTAATTTAATTCACCACGGGCTCCCCTTTCTTTGTGTCCCTTCAGGGAGAGGTGGGCTTGCCAGGTCCACCTGGAATGGATGGCGAAAAGGTGAGCAGGGCACAGCTGGATCGAGCAAGACCTTGCCAAGAGCCAAATGAAAAGGAAGCTTCCTGTGTGTCTGTGAAAAGCAAATCCAGCCTGCCAGAGGCGAGCTCTGCTGTGCAGTGTCAGCTGTGTCTCCCTGAATTGAGGGCCCTTTGCTGGCAGCCCCTGCTCTGCTCTGGGTGTGCCGACTCTGCTCGTGGCCGCGTCTGCCGAGCTAAAGGGGCTCCTTTTACAAGCAGTTCATCAGATGCTGTCTCAAATCTTTTTGTAAACCTCCCCAGCCCCAAATGGCTGCAATCCCTCCTGCAGCCCAGACAAATTCTGCTGCGCCCTCAAAATTGGCATCTGTGAGGTTGAACGTTAAAGCGTGTTCTGGTGAGCTCACGCTGCGATGCGGAGGGAAACGGCAGAGAGGCACAAGTGGCTGTTGTGGGTGGTTATTTTCAGAGTTTTCTCCTAAACATGTTTTCTCTCAACTGGCAGGGTCCCAAAGGAGCAAAAGGTGACCAGGGCAGCGCAGGGATCATGGGGCAGAAAGGAGAGACAGGAGAAATGGGCTCAGCAGGTCCCCCGGTACGTCCCTTTGTCTGTCCCTGTCCCTCTAATCTTGGTTCTTTATTGCACTGATTTCTGCAAATGCTCAGAATGGGGCTGAGTTGGTTGATTTAAGCAATGACCCCTCCACACCATCTTACTGTGGAGCTGGTGGATGTGGGAGCTTTGAAATTCCATTTCTAATCAGCTTATTCAGAATGTATCAAGGAGGAGAATATATTTCTTCAAAGTCCCCTGGAGATGAACATGAGCTTTGCTTGAGCCAAGGCTGGTGTCTAGAGGGAGACAAACCTATTTTTCTCTCATTTTTGCTTTCCTGGAAGATGCAGCACATCAGTGCTACATTTTTATCTTTCAGGGAGCAGAAGGGCCAAAAGGAGACAAAGGAGAAAAAGGAGACACCGGGTCACCGTGTCTGCAGAATAATCATGTAAGACCTTGGCAACATAAAGTCTCTTTCATGACGCACGATCAGGCAAAGTTGGGGGTGCAGGATGGACCCACCAGTCCCACATCCATCAGCAAAACCCAACTCTTTTCTAAAAGAACTTTCAAAAGTGTCTAAATAGGGTTTATTCATTAGGGAAGAGCAGCTTGCACACTTGGCACTACAAAGTTACTTTAAATTTTGGATTGGTGGTTGAGATATTGGATGCTGTTGTTGTAATTAATTGGGCATTAAATCATGATTCTGGGCTTTGTGAGGTTTCCTCTCTTGAACCATCTTCTCTCTTGCCCAGCCTTGTTAACGTGCTGTTTAATTCCTTTCTGCAGATCATACCTGAGCCTGGACCCCCTGGATTACCTGGCCCTATGGTAGGACTCTGGAAGTGATTCCTGCAGTTTTGTTATTGTATATGATTAGATAAGGACAAGGGTAGTTTGTTCTGTTTAATCATTGTGGGCTGTTTTGAATCTGGGAAAAAAATCAGGGAAGTGCTACAGTCTGATCTGTCTTTGGAGAAATGAAAGCACCCAGTTTAGGAGAGTACATTGGAGTTTGTGGCTCATTTTGCAAAAAAACAAGTTGTTCCTTGGGATGGAGAAAAGAAAAAATCTTGTGGGATGGGAAAATCTGTTTCCCACCATGACGGTGTCTTTATTCCCCTAAATTCACCCAAGTCATTAAGTTTCCTGCCATCAGCTGCACTGGGAGAGGATGCAGGTGGTGATGAACACTCAGAGCACTTTTGGTGGAGACAGCAAAAGGGTTTGGTGCCTACAATGCTCCAAAAGGAGCTGTCAAGGACATTGGGAAGGCTGGGATGCCTCTGCAGGGTCCAAGGTTCACCTTGAGAGACCACGCTTCAAAAGCAGGTAGCATTTGAGGTGGCATTCACAGCCTGGGAGGTATCCCAGCCCTGCCCAGGTGTGGAGGGCTGTGGTGGCACAATGCCACCTCCCAGAGCTTCCTGTCACTTTCTTCAGCAAAGCTTTTGGGGGCTCTCACTCCCCAAAGCTTCTGTTGCAGAGCTTTATGGTCCTGTGTTACACAGAGTGCTCCTTTTCAGTTCCTCTGCCCCCTGATTTGATATTGGAGAAAAAAATTAATTGCCACCTGTCTTGAAAAGAAATATTTGACCATTGTCAGCCCGTAATTTGAGCAAGAAATGGTTTGGGAAGGAAAGTTTAGGGTATGTTTTTAAATTCTGTTTTTTTCAAATGCACCACTGTCTTTCCCACAGGGTCCTCCAGGAATCCAGGGGCCTAAAGTAAGTCAATAAATTAAATGTCACCCAGTTTCCCAGCTGCCAGTGCATTATTTACAGGCTCACAAAGGCCTGTCAGCTCTGGAGACTGAGTTTTTTGTCACTGTTGTCACAACACATCCCTTGGTTACACTGTTCAGCAGTTGGCATTTTGGAAAACAAGCCATTTTTCCTTCCAAACATTTACAATCCAAACCCCTCCTCCAGCACAGGGTCCTGAGGGCTGGTGAGAGTCAGGGTTTCCAAACCAAAAGGCTTAAAGCCTGTATTTTCAGCTATTTTCTTATATGATGTGGTCAAGAGCAAAAGGTCAACAGCAGTGTGGGTGTAAGCACCCCAGAGAAGGGGTAGGAGGTGGTGGGTGCGTGGGGTGCCTGCCCTGGGCAGAGCTGCCAGGTCTCCTTGGCTGATCCTTTTCATTTCTGCAGGGCTTGGATGGTGCAAAGGGAGAAAAAGGTGACAGTGGTGAGAAGGGGGACCACGGTGACACGGGACCTGCTGTGAGTTGTTTTCCCAAGTCTAATTTCTGGCTGTTGACAGAAACCTGTCTCACAGGAAATAATCCCAATGCCTTGTTTCTTTTTAATTTAAGGGTCTCCCAGGTGTTCCGGGGCTCATTGGTTTACCTGGTACCAAAGGAGAGAAGGTAATCACAGGTGTGGGAGAGGAGCAGGGATTACACACTGGGGTGTAATCCTAAAACGGGCTGTAAAATCCTGCTGTGGGGAGTCCAGCCAGAACTGCAGAGCTGGACCAGCACTAGCCTGGTGGGTGGCAAAGGAGCAGCCTCCAACCCCAGGAGCTCCTGGATGAGCCTGTGCTCTCACTACTGTGTTAAACCAACTGGATCGAAGTTTGTCTGCAAGACCAAACTCAACACAGCACATCTTAATTTTCATTTTTACATCTGCAGGGAAAGCCAGGGGAGCCAGGATTGGATGTAAGTATGGAAACCATTAATTATTCATGCAGAAGCACAAATAACACACACATAACTTGAGATTGTTGGGAAAGTATGTAGCTAACACTGTATAGACTGCTCCCCCTTAAACACAATACCCACAGAATGATGGCTGTAGGAAAGGGCTGAATTCAGGCCAGTTGCTGGGCTCCTTCCACTGCACAGTGGAATTGCTCACCTAAAGGTGCTGCCAGGGCTTCCCTTTCCAACTGAGAATATTTGTATTGGATTCAGTGAAATGAAAATTTCTAATAGCTGTAATGTTACCGGGCTGTGGTGAAGCACTCCAGTTTTCCCAAGAAATTGCTGACATACCAAGTCAACAGGAACAAAATGTCATTCTTCACCATGGCAGAACGGGCTGATGGCTGGAGTTGGCTCATGTTGAACTGAGATGTCAGGACATTCACACGCTAAACTTAAAAACTTTTTTTTTTTCCTTTTTCCCACCGAAAAATTGTGGTGACAGGGTTTCCCAGGTCTCAGAGGAGAGAAAGGAGAGAGGAGTGAAAGAGGCGAGAAGGTGAGTGGGTTGTGGCTGCACTGATGCTCGTGGTGCAGGACAAGATGCTCTTTTTGGCAGGCAGTGCTGCTTGCCCCGGGGGCCAGTGCTGAAAGGCCTTCTGTGCAGCCCAAGGACTTGCACATTCCCAGCATAGGGCAGGACAGGCAGTTAATTCCTACCCACTTGGAAGGGATTTTGCAAGCCTGCCCCGACCCCAGCACAACCATTGTGGGGAAATGGAGCAGCCTGACAGCTCCAGGTTGCAAAGAATCGCTGATCTTGGTTTACGGACCTTGAAAATGCATCCAAGTCAAAGGTTTTATTACAGGGACCCTTGAAGGGATACCCAGCAGGAGCCAGGAGCCCAGCTGAGCACAGGGCAGTGGCTGGAAGCTGCTGCTCCCATTTGCTGTCAGATACCAACCTGGGTCCCAGCAGAAACTGGTCATTTAGTCAATCTGTTATAAAATTATCTATTACAATATTTCCACCCGGCTTTAATTGACGATTTTCACAGTGATTTCCCTACTCAGCTGAGGTCACACTAGTGCAAGTGTCCCTGCTCTGGGTGAGGACTGGAACTGCAAGTGCTGTGAGACATGAAGCAAAAGTGTTGCTTTCCCTTGCTCCTGATACCTTCCTGTTGTGCTGACAGGGTGAACGAGGAATACCGGGGAGAAAAGGGGCCAAAGGACAGAAGGGGGAACCAGGCCCTCCTGGACTGGATCAGCCTTGTCCCGTGGTACGTCTTCCATTTCACTCATCCTAGGCACCGCTTGCTGGGGCTGAAAGGGAGCCACAGCTTTGCAGCCAGGGAAGAGGAGGGAGGATTTGGGAGTTCTCTCTTTTGCAGTAAATCAGAGCAGATGGTTATTGTTTTCTCACTTTTCCTACTGGTTTATCTGCACTGCTGGAAGTTCACTGATCGCTGTAAAGTCTCCTCACTGGCCAGATGGGAGGAAGCCCCAGCAGTAAAATAAAGGATCTTTGTGTAAAGACCTTCTTGTTGTAGTCAGGAACAATGGACCTCAGAAAGCTCTTCAGGAGACAGTGCGAAGCTGCCGGCCTGGCTTCTGAGTGTGTTTGAAGTCAGGGAGTAGCTGGGTACAGTGGATGGGAGGTGATTTGAAAAGCAGGGCAGCTCCATGCCTTAATCCCTGCAAACTGAGCCAAGGGATGAGCCTGGGGAAGCACGTTGGAGTTGATGGCATCGCAGTTCTGCCAAAGATAAGTGATAGATGAGCTGGAGCTCCCCAGGCTGCCAAGAAGTGCCTCTGGGAGAAGAAACCTCCCCTGGTTTCTCTGCTGGTGGCTCAGAGTTGTCCCTTCCCAGACACACCCGGGCCACCGCCGTGCAGCGCATACCCCAGTGGGCTTTCCAGGAAACCTCCTGGGTGTTTGAGCCTGTGGAAGCTGGATCTCCCAAGTCCACTTCCAGAGCCTCTCATTTATTAGATAGAGCCCATAAAAAAAAAATCCTGGAGTGGTTTATAAGAAGTTGTTTGACCTGGTAAAATTTACCTCCCTTTTACTACTGTTTTTCATATAATGACTAAAACTAGAGAGATCCTTTCCCTGAAGTGCTTTGAAGCTGCAGGATGAGGAGTATGAAATATAGAGCTGAAACTACTTAAATGTAGCTGTTTAGAACTTAGTTCAGAGGCACATAATTAAGAGTGCCAGCTGCTTGCTTCATCACAATTCAAAACCCCATTTCTTCTCTGAACATGTGACTTTTCCTCACTCTCCGAGCACAGCTATGGCAGCCAAGGCTGCTGTGTAGCTCCACTACACAAGCAATAAGCTCCTTTAGTCAATATGCTTTATTTTGCCTGAAGATTGAATGTAAACTACAATTAATTTTTTCCTCTCTTGACATGTTGGGTGATTTACCCTTTATCTCTTTCACTGTGTTTTTACAAATGTGCATCTCTGGTTTGTGTACAGAAGATCTTTCCCAGATGACAGACTCTGCATGTTTTGTGAATTCCCTACTATAAAACCACTCTGCTGACTCGCTGTGTCATCACAAATGGAGCTGTGAAGCTCTAGACCCATCCTCCTCCTCCTCCTCTGCTGAAACATGGGTGTCTGTCTGTGTAACTCCTGTGTCCTTTATCATTCTCAACAAGCAGTTATTTTTCCAAACAGGGAGATCATAGCATTGCAGGCAGCAAAAGGGACCCAGGTTTGCCAGGCCTGGATGGGGTGAGCCTGCCCTGCCCTTTGGTACAGTATCTGCTCTGTCTTTCTTGCATGGCTTGTGTGTGTTCCTGCTGTGGCCAAGCCCTGTCCAGGGGAGCAAACCCCTCCAGGGAAAGGAAGGACACAAGGCAGCAGAGCTGGAATGAGATGTTTCACTCTGGCATTTGGGGAAGGATGCCAATGTGTTGTGCCTTCTCCTTCCCAGTTAAAATGATTTCGGATAAGGAGTATAAATCATGGGAGAACACGCAGGGGATGCCAGTCCCTTTATGGTAACTGATGCTCAAAATTAGTTACGGATTCTCTCAGCACCTACGGCCCAGTTTGGTTCCCCTCATGCCTGTGCTGCTGCAGCCCTGAGAGTCCCATTCCCAGCTGGGATTTGAAAAGCTTTCCTTGTAAGGATGGCCAGTCCTGCAGAGCAGGGCCACTGGCACTCTGGGAATCAGCAGGGTTTTGCTGTGTCAGCACATGGCTCTGCCCAGAGCTCAGGTTGGGTCCAGTGCTTATGCAGGAAGGTTTGTGTGCTGCTCCCCAAAAGGGCTCTGCATGACTAGCTAAGAGAGGTCATTGTTTTATTTTCATTTTTTTAACCATAGAAAATGCTGCGTGTTAGATGATTTGCAGTTGTCCTCAGAGAAACAAAAGGGCAATAAGCTGTTTCTCTTTCAAAAAGTTAAATTACTTTCAGATGTGTTCAAGAAACCAATTCCTAACAGCAGGCCTGCTCTAACTCTTCATATTTACCCTCAGAGATGTTCTGTTTCCTAAGTATCTCCCATCTTAACTATACAGAAAACATAGGACCCATCTCTATTGAAGGCATTGTAAACTGCAGTAGTGGATTCCTCCAATTAACTACAACATGACCAGTTAGTAAAGCACTTGTGGATTTTCCTGGGTAGCTGAAGATTGGCTGGAATGTTGACTTTGTTCTGCAGCCCAGGGTGCAGTGGAGGCTTGCTGGGCTTTCAGTCCAGGAGCATCAGCACGAGCCTCACACACAGCCACAAAGAATCATTTTGGAGTCACTCCAGTGAAACACGGTAGAAAGGTGTGGAGTTTTACGATGGCCAAAATAAGTATTCAGGGCAGAAATCAACCCCCTGACCATCAGTGTTAGGGTGCACTTTAACAGCAGGTCAGGATGTTTTAGGTCAAACACTCTGCACCTTGTCCCATGTACCCATCACCCCCAGACAACTCTGGCAAATATACAAGTTTTACCTTTTTTTTAATAGTTATGGACCAAAATACTGACTGTGTCTGCAGAAAAAAAAGTGTTTTCTAACTAAGGTTACAGGAAAGCATAACTTCTTACACTGTGAGTAGCTGGAGAGGGTTACCTTACTTCACTGCATCTGTTTTATTGGGCATAGGCTATTTTACATATAAAATCAATACAGAATACAAAAAATGTGATGACTAACATTTACAGTAAAAAATGTAAAGTTGCATTTTGACCTGTATTTGCACTAGCAGTTCTCTCTGCTGCAAACACATCTTCCCACCCCTAGTGAGTCTGGAGGTGGCTCTGAGGGAAGGATCAGTGCCTGTGTGCTCTCTGTGGCTCTACATGCAGAAATTCATGTAATCGGAGATCCAAGAGCCTTAAAAAAATCCAGCATCAGGAAAGGCAGCTGAAGTCAGCTATTTCTTCTAAAGTGTCTTGAGAGAGCTGGTCGTACATAGCTCGTTCCTCTTCTAAGGGGATCCTTCCTTTCCAGTGTTCTCGTCCTGGTCAGTGAGAGCTCTTCTGGTTTTCTGGTTTTTGTATGTTTCTTGTATCTCCAGCAGAACAAGACAAATATTTTCACTCCCTTTGCATAGTCCACAACTCATCCTATTCTCAGTTCAGCAACTCAAGATTTCTTAAAGAAACTAAGTACTGCAGGATCAAATTTAACACAGTTAGGATACCATCTAGGAAAAAAATACCTACATCACCTCCCCCAAACAGAAAAGCACATTTTAACAAAAAATACGTTCCCACATCATGCTTTCCATATACATGTCTGATGGCAAAAAACACTACCTTATAAAGCAGATTATGAAGTTAATGAATGGTGATTTCAAATCTTTGTATTTGTATACATTTTCTTTGTTTAAAGGAAAAAAGTGTAGATTTCTGATTTTTTTTTTTTTTTACCCTGAGGTGTATTCAATTTTGTGTTGTGCGTGACACATGGATTATATTGCCTGCATATTCATTTTTGTGCATATACAGTAACTGGGTTTCGCATGGTAATTAACAATGCTGCTAAACTTTTCATTATTGTGACAAGTGAACTTCAGGTTTTTGGGTCTGACACTTAGGTCACAGTCAGGAAAACTGAATCTGTAAATTCAATTTTGCAGGGACCAGACGGACTGCCAGTAGCAGGATGTTGGCATAAGGTACAGTAACATTAATAACCGTATATCCTTGAACAGGTCCTGAGTAATTTTGTTTCCTGCATGGTGATTGTCTGCACTGCTGCACCTGCTTTAAGCACCAGGTCACAGGCCTAGCAGGCAGGACGTTATGCCGTGGGAGAGCAGGATTCCAGCAGCTTCAGGTCTTGTTCACCCCAGCTCTAGACTGGTGCTGGGAACACCAAAAACTTGCTAAGGATTAAAAATCATTGTTAATGCTGTCAGTAGAATGCCTTTTCAAAAGCTTGCTCGGGCTTCTATGATGGCCAGGGAAGCTTAGGAACCACCCAAGGAAAGGCTGCACCACGTGCTCGTGTGACTGACTCAATTTCTGATTTCCAGCTGAGAAAGTTAACAGTGGGCTTTGTTAACAGTAACTCTTTGTTGCAGAGTTCCAAACATTTCTTTTCTAACAAAGACTCTTCTGCCATTGTAATCATAACTCACAGCCACTGCACTGCTTCAGTGCTTGAATCAGCACCCTGGGTGCAGGTGGGCAGGTAATTTGTAGCATCTCATGCACCCAGAGCAGCCAGGGGTTGGAAGTGCTACTGGCAGCCTGGGAGAGTGAGGTGTGTCCTCCTGTAAAATGAGGATTCGATCCAGACTTGTAGGACAATCCTCATTCTCCAACAAGAGTATGACACTGAAGCTGAGTGGAATTACTAACCCAGCTGTAAGCATGTGGTATGTGGACACATTTGGAGTTAACAGCATGTCACTAACTGGTTGCAAACCCTCAGTTAGAATGTGAGCACACCCTTAGTATATCAAAGGTTTTAATTCTGTGTAATTTGTTTGGATGTACTGTTAATATTAATATTAAAAGAAACCTGACTGCCAATCCTTATAGTATTAACAATTAAGTTAGTAAGTGTAATGAATGGAGCATTTCTCTGATTAAAATGTTTGTTTGTGTGTTCTTTTTCAGTGATCTCTAAGCATGAAGCACAATATGTAAATAATGTGATATATTTGGATCTTTTTAATTTTTGTATAAAAAAAGGAAAAAAAAAACTTTTGACAGTAATATATTGACCTTTTTTTATACTGGATTCTGACATTTATGGACTTGGAAAATAATGTAAAGCTCCCAAACCCATAAAGTACGCATGGTAACACAACAGGATTTGATAAAGGTGCCGATGACAGCAGCTGGGGATGAACAGTGTTCACTGCTCCTGCTGCAGTGTGAACTAACAGTACTGAGCCAGCCTCGTGTGCCTTATTGCATGAAGGAGGGCGAAATCCCTGTCCTAATTTGGCTCTCAACTCCATATTTGCATTTCACATGCACATTAAAAGGGTGGAAAAACCTGGCTGAAAACGAAGAAAAGAAGTGTGCAGCCCTAAAAATGAAAGAAGCTGCTGTCTACTGTCTGGTCAAACAGGAGAAGGATTTGCAACCTGCAGAGGAAACAAAGCCAAGCTCCATCCATCGCTACCTGCTGTGGGCGTGATGGCAACAGCAACTCTGGGGCTAAACAGAACAGCCTTGACTGCCTGCGGTTATTTCCTCTACAATCAACAGAAACTTTTATCCTCAAGAGGAAGCACCTCTGGGTCCTGTTCTGGGGTCTGTGGCTGAAGGTGTGCAAGCACTTTGTTACTGTGGGACACAAATTCCTCAGGAAGCCTCTGCTACAGAATTTCAAAACAGAAAAACCTGGCAATATTTTCAGTGCAGGGAGTTGCAGGACAGAGAAGGCTCTGCTTAAGTCCCTTCTTAAACAGCAGAGCACATAATGTTGCTCTTGGGGTTCCCAGAAATTGGGAGTTTGGAGTATTTAATTGTCTTGGTTTGTGGGGTTTATTTGCTTTTTATTTCTTCTTGGTTTACATGGTTTTAACTGTAAACTAACTCTGCACTCTCTTCTTATTTCTCTTCACCTTTTCAGTCTCTTTTGTTAAATTATCTCAGGCGCATCGCATGCAGAGCAGGGTAATGAATAAAATCATTATTATTTTGATATCTGCATATGCCACTGTGGGATCAACTAAAAATTGCAAACTATTCCACAGTTCACATTTTTAAGATGTTGAAAAATAGCAATTGTGCAGCAGAGAGCCATAAAAAAATATTTCAAAAAGGAAGAAGATGGCTTACAGCTGAGTCTGTTCAGCTTACAATGAAGATCAAGAGGCAACCAGATTCCTTTACAGGGAGGAGATACTTTGTATTAACAAGTTTTTAAACTGAACAGACAAAGATGTACAAATATTCATTCATCCAATCGGCAGAAGTTGAAGCCACACAAACTCAAAAAAGTAAGCTGTGGATTTTTACTGGTAAAACTGGTTAATCCTAACCAGAGCAGTGATATAATTGCCATCACCTTAATGCCTTTTTGATTTAACAGATCATGTCTGGAGGAAATACTTGGCTCAATACAAGTTGCTGGGTTCTGCGCAGGAGTCTTAGGTGAAATTAAGAGCCTGACCATAACATCAAACATGGTACTATGGCTCTTTGTGGCCTTGATCTTAGAGAATACAGAAGGGAGGCATTTTTGGTGCACTGAGTAGATCCCAAACCTCTGTTAAGATTCTTGTTTCACTGCCACTCTTACTGCAGCTACTTCCAGAGAGGGCTTGAGAGAGGGGTGTGACCCTCCAGGTGCAACCTGCCCTGTACAAGCTGACCTGGTGCTGAAGGTCTTGCTCCGATATTCTGAAGAACAGTGGGAATGTGCTTTGTGCTCCACACAGGTAGGGTGGTGTCTGGTGTTTGAGTTCTCATCTGTGACCAGGCTCTGGGTGTCCTTGAGCTTATCCCCAGAGTCAGGGGAGCCTGTGCTCTGCGCTGGTCAATGCTGAAATGGCCACCAAGCTTGGGAGAGGTGACACAGCTCAGGGCTGTAAGCAGTGAATTTTTTTTACCTGTTGGCTGCTCAGGGGCTACACCTACACATCACTGGCTTTGTGGCTGTACTTGGCATCTCTACCAGTTACTCACTGTTTCCTTGGTCACCATATAGATAAAGTCCATGTAAATTCAGATCAACTAACAAATCAAGAAACAACAATTATGTAACTCAAAACAGCAATGAAAATGCATTTTATTTACTTCCATTTCATGTTCTCAGCTATCACTTTTGGTGTAGGGGTTTTTAAAGGCATAAGGAGCAGCTAACAAGTTTCCACTGGCCTTTAGTGCTTTTGAAAAACCCCTTTAATATCCCAAATTAAAGCTAAAAATTTTTCTGTGAAAGGTTGAAGGCAAATCTCTCATTGATGTCACCAGGAAGATCTGTAATTGTTCCCTTAATGTACAGTTGCTCTTCCCATCTCCCCCAGTCATCTCCAAACTAAATGCAGTTCGCTATTCCAAACCACGCTGTGGGCTTCTACACTTAAATTCCTGCACATGCCGTGTTCATGGAACTTCTTTCAATATCAATGAGAGTTCAGTCCCCAGAATGACTGCAGAAAGCACAAGAATCTGGAAGTGTCCACAAACAATCTACAATGCAGATAGAAAAGTCTTGTTTTACATACGCTGGCAAAAACTAAACAGCTTTCTATCTAGCTCCTACTTGAAGAAGTTTGATATCACTGAAGCTACAAGACAAGCTAACCTCCAAAGCTTATGAAATTATATTAAAATTTATATTTTCTCTGAGGAAATACCCCGAAGTCCTATTATCTTCAGGTAAACAAGTCAGTATTCCGTCTTCAACTTGTGGAATATCCAGTGCTTGTAGGCATCAACTGTGACCACTGCCAGGCCTGCAAAACATTGATACAGAATACCAGAATAGTGCTTTACCCTCTCACCGCTCTGCAAGGCCACCGTCCCCCTCCCAGCACAGAGCCTCTGCTGCCACAGCACCCCAGACATTTGTTTGTAATGGAGGAAGGCTGGAATTACCATCCTAGCACAGGAGTGCTGCTTTATCCACCCCCACCAGTGCTACAGCTCAGCTACCAAACCTTTTTGTGATCCTCTCTGGAAATTCCCAGGCAAAGGCCCTTGGCTGGTTCTGCATGTACAAAAAGTTGGACCTAGATGATCTTTAAAGACCATTCTAAGCCCAGCCATTCTGTGATTATCAATCATATTATTCATGATTGACTTTATCAGAGAAACTGTTGGGTTTTGTACTGATTACACAGAGTCTAAGAGGAAAACTGTTTAGACTTCATGTGCCTTACACACAAACATATTTAGAAGAGTAGTTGTTAAATACAGAGCAGTCATGATCTTACTGCAATGAGTTAAAAAGATGTGCTTTGCTCTGCAAGTTCATGCCAGATCAGTTGATGATTTTCTCCTTCCATATGAAAATGTTTATCTGGGTCTTTGACTTTGCAAATAGCTCACGAAGACAAATTTTACTTTTATAGGTAGTACTGGCAGCCTTGCTCAAAACTCAGTCATGATCTCAGCCTTTCACAAAGCTTAGGGCATTTTTTCCCCAGGAAACCTCTCTTCTTTTGTTTTCCCCTCTGGTTTAAAAGAATCTGAGACTGCTTTACCGCAATTGCAAAATGCAGCTGAATGTTACCACTATATGTCAGCAGCAATGAAGATGATTGACAGGGAGGCTGCTAATGCTTATGAAACGTGGGTCGGTCTGAGACTGAGCCACTGATTTTTCTTGATCACTAAAATATTTGGTGTAACTTCATGGATTCATCAGTAGATATTCTGGGTAACACACTGAAGTTACTGATACTGGGGGAACCTGAAACTCAGACAAATGTATTTTTGTTTTTTAGCTGACAAAACAAAATTCCTGCCTCTAATTTAACTGCCTGTGAAAGCATGGTGGTTTCCATGAGGTTAAGCTAACGATGTCTGCTGCTGCCCAGGAGCAGAGGGCACACACTTTTCTTTAAGGCTTGTTCCATTTAAAACTGTAGCTAATGACCATCTTTCCAGTCAGTACCAGCATCCTCTCTAACACACTGTAGCCCAATCAGTTTTGGCAGCAAAGTTCCCAAACTGAACCGTAAGGGCACAAGAACTCACTTGAGACCCCTAAAAGGTTTTTCAGCCACAAAGCTCTGCAGGCAGGGCTGCCTTGCCATGAGACACAGCAAGTGCATTCTGTGACTGAGGCTGGAGCTGCTACTGGCTGTGGCTGTGTCAGTGCTGGTGCTCCAGGAGTGGCGATGCTGCACCCAACTGTGAGAATGGGGAGCACTTCCTAAAGTTCCTGGGGAGGATGGATTTGGGGAAGGATGGAGTAAGACTAAAAAACCCCATGTGTGTAACTCCACAGTGCTGGCAGCTTGAGAGGAACCTTGCCAGAGCATGAATCCGATGATTTGGCCTGTTCTGATGGGGACAAATGAGATTAATTAAGAGTTTTGCAGCTCAGTTGTGGCTTGGCCAGTGAGTTCAGGAATATTTCTCGGGATTATGAAACAGGTGGCAGAGAAATCCTGATCTGACCCCAAACTGAAACTGTTTCCAAGTGTCAGCTCATCAATACTTTAGTTTAAAAAAATCATAATCAAGATATTTCCACATGCTTTGTTTTATTCCCATGGGGAGTCGCCTCTCCTGTATGCACTGCTTCTGACAATTCCTGTATATATAATGGTGATGAATTTATTTCTGTATGGATTTTTCTCCTGTGTATTTAAAAATAAGAATGCTTCTTTTAATGATAAGCAACTTTCTGATGTGTTTTCTTTTTAGGAAACTAATAGATAAAATATTTAGATGAGCTTTTGTCTTCTGTAATTTCATAGATTCAGCATTTGAAATCCTCAAGCAAACCAGCAAAACACGTGGGAGGTTTCGGCAGTTTCAGACATCCAGTGCAATGATGCAAAGTAATCCATGGAAAATGGCACCTGTGGTTTTAAGATTGTTATAGTAACCACTACCCAGGGTAAAGTTTTATACGTAGGGTTTTGCACTCAGCCAAATATAGCAAGCTCTTGGGCAAGAATGCAAGAACTCACACGTTGTAATGCACAATTGATTAAAATAAGTAAAAAAAAATTAAACAATTAAGATGCCAAAAAGTTTCCAGCTTTATCATACTGGTAAATAACTCCCCTGGCCTGTCAATGCAATGTGCAGTATAAAGGTGTTCCCTGGTCAGTGAATGCTGGTTCAATGCTGCCCTCTAGAGGAGACTCTTTTTTTTTTTTAATAGAAGCAAATTTCATGCTGTGACAGTGTCCCTTAATTTACAGCACACATGACTTCTGTGTAACTCTATGGTTTGAATAGTTATTTGTAAAACCAGGAGTGCATGGACAGAAACTTGAATTTTTTTTTCCAAATCTGGTATTTCTTTCTTAGAAAATACCGCTGTGTTCTCATGTATTTTCAGTTCCACTGTTGCCCAGATAATTTACAGCATTACACATATAAAATTACCTATAGTAGGCTTCCTGACAGATTTCTATTTTTAAAATTTTGAGCATGGAAGCTCTGAAATACTTCCTTTGTAGGCAACAGATTTATCTTTAAGATATGCAAAATATTAATAATAACAAATGATAAAAATATAAAATCCTAAATGTCCCCAAACCACTCATCCTGGAAAAATAGTGCAGATATGTGGCTGAATTCAGATCAGTGAGCTTGGTTCCAGTGTGCTCTAACATAGGAAGGAGTGTCCTCAGCAGTGTCCAGGGCTGGAAAGAACCTCAGTACTGCTTTGTTTAATTCGAAACTCCTGGTTTTACCTGTTCAGGACATGCTGAGCAGCACAGCCAGCCTTGCAGGGGGTTTAACCAGAAGATTTTCAAGTGAGAAGTGAAATACATGGATAATTTAAAGGGGCCTGTGACACCTTAGCTTGCCAAGGTAATCACTGTGGCACACACTGAACCTGGCAGTTTTACAGGACAGCATTTATGTACAAAGGAGGGGGCAGAGAGAAACATCTGGTCACTCTAGTTGGTCCAGTCTCATTTACTGGAGTCACCTGCCTTTTAACTGTGTCCCTGGCACTGCACTGGACCTGGCCACAATTAGTTCAGTTTGAAATACTCCACAGCTCCACTTGGGGGAATCTATTGCAGGCTGAAGCAAACCAGTGAGTAAAAAATCCATTTCCTAAACTTTTTTTTCCCTGGTGATCATTTATATTTGTAAGCTAAAAATTACTTTTAGTATTTTCACACCCCCAGGTGAATTACTGCAGCTTTGCCATGTGCTTGTGTCCCATGAGATGGCACAACACGAGGGATGTGTGACTGTTGTGTAACCTGCAGCTAAAGCAAGTGCTGAAAATCTGTCACTTAGGAATGAATGGAGGAAGGACTTAATAGATGTTATTATTGTATACTACTGCAGAGAGCCTGGGGCCACAGGAAGGCTGGGAAACACGAGTTTTCCATGCATAAGAAGTTGAATTATTGACAAGAGAGTGGAGTAAGAAATACATTAATAACATTTGTGGTTTTCCTATGTCTTAGAACAAACAATTAATTCCTGTTTTGTTAAGTTCTGGTAGAAGTTGCCTGAAGTGTGGTTTCATGGAACAGTCAGCTCACTTCTGTGTCAGCTCACTTGTGTGGTCTCTTATATAACATAGGTATTAATGAACAGAAACTTAAAATGGAGGTGACCCAAGTATCTGTGAATGACTGATACCATCTGCTGCTTTTTATTACACTGTTGAACACCGTATTTGGACAGTTCATTTTATATGAACTTTTTCAAAATGAATTTTGAAGTGTAGGTGAGTGCTTATCAGACTTGCATTTCTTCAATTACATTAAAAAATTAGGATCTGGTTTT
This sequence comes from Machaerirhynchus nigripectus, assembly GCA_013397975.1. Classification (NCBI taxonomy): domain Eukaryota; kingdom Metazoa; phylum Chordata; class Aves; order Passeriformes; family Dicruridae; genus Machaerirhynchus; species Machaerirhynchus nigripectus. The sequence continues at coordinate 26,960 of VZRQ01003451.1, read as the reverse complement.
GCAAAGCAAAAGCACCCATGATATCCACTGAATTTGTGAGTTTAGCAGGAAAGGTCATTAAGTTGCCATCAGTGCAAATGAGAGCTGGAGCCTGTTGTGTTTGCTGGTTTGTTTCATAGAGTGCCATTTTATAAAGAATTTCATAACAGCTTTTTGTCTTTCAATTTGCATTTCTTTTTCTGCTATCTTAAAAAACAATCAAAAATACTGAATATGAAGAATGTTCAGCACAAATACCACAGCCAAAACTGAAAGCCCCCTGCTTTGTTGCATTACATGACTTTGGACATAGAAATGTTACAAAACTGGTGCATGTATTAGCCTTTGAGAAACTGTACCTGCTGGTATTTCAAATCTGACAATCTTACTTATTTGTATACAGTTTAGAAAAATACATGCAACATGTGCCTTATCTGTCCATATTTGTTTTGAAATTATGCCGATAGAGCTTAATCCTCTACCACGTTATGCAAGTGTCCCTTATTTATGGGAGCGGTTGCATCACTCCAGGGAGGCTGTTCAGAGGAGAAAGGGCTGTTTGTGTGTTTGCAGTTTGCCAAACATGAGTTTTGAATGTATTTACATGGTATTTTATACAAAGCTGGCTAAATTTCTGTAAAATGTATCACCTTTGAAAAGAAATACATAGATATTAAAATTACAGAAAATGTACTTCACATCTCTATTTGCAAACTTTTTACAATTTTTGATCATGTATGTGCCAGGAAAAGTATTCTATTTACTCTTCTTTGGGGAACAACTACTTTAAAAATGAAGGCATTAATAACAGTATTTCTTATCCATTGTTTTAACATATTAAAATGGTATTAATTAGTACTGCATCATTTATTTCTAGTTTAAAGCTGTAATGGACAATGCATTACCTTGAGACCTAAAAAAATATTTTTTCTTGTGCTTTTTTAATAAAAGCAAAGACTAGATTTTAAAAAATGGTCTCTCTGTACAGACTACTTTTACAATTGTGTGAATATGTATAATGAACTCTGCATTTGTAACCAAGAGTAAACTTTCCAAATTGTAAATGTTCAGGTTGTTATTATAAATAGCTAGTAAATATCTTAACCAGACAAGAGTTCAAATAAAGATTAACGGCCATTATTAACTTTTTCTCCACTGTCTTTTGTTACTTAAAACCTGACCTTTATGAAACAATGGAGTTAGACAAAGTTCAATCTAACTTTGAGTACCAATGCAATTTGGTTTTGCATTTTCCATACTGCACAAAATTTAAACTGCTCCTGTGTTGATCAAGTAATTGCAACTAGAGATAATTATTGGTGGCTATATCTAGTCAGCAAAATCTGCCAAGTGCCCTTTTAAAATTATCTGTTCTGTTCTAGAGTTTTAAGAGCTGTTTGTCAGTTTAAAGCAAAAGAATGTGAACATGTACTTGGAAGGAAAAAAAATGTGGCATTTTCAAGAATCAAGTTGGACAAGTTGATGAATTTGGTTATGGGATACAAAACCTGCAGTAGCAGAACTCAATCCATCGCAGAACCTTCTTTCTGGTTCTTTATCTTCCTGTTCTTCCTTATGTAATTCCAGTCAAACAGGAATGAAAGAAAGATCATTCTAATCTGACTGACAACATTTTCTCTTCTAATCCTAACTATTACCTGTTTTAGGATTGGCTCTAAAGGACTCGGTCAGGTATCCACCTATCTGCCACCAACCAAACACAGGCGTGCAACATATAAAAGGTTGGGTTTGCTTATGCTTAAACAATGAAGTACATGTTGAAGAATTATTTCAGTTCTACCACCTAGGCTGCCCGCTTAAATTATTTTCAACTGTAAAAGAAACTTCCTCCATCTGTATTTCGAAAGAAGAGTACTATAGCTGTACTAAGATCCTGAAGAGCCTGTTCCTCCCTCCGAAGTGAGTGGGTGTGGGGCGGGATGCACCCGAGCGGTGTAAACCCCTGGGCTGTCTGCTCTAAGGGTGAGCTGCCAGCAGCCCCGCAGGGCCCCAGGGGCCGCAG
>VZRQ01003451.1:7985-24702 GCA_013397975.1 Machaerirhynchus nigripectus | reverse complement strand
CGCCTGACGTGGCCGGGAGCGGGGCCGAGCCCGCGGCCCCCGCCCGGCGGCAGCGCCATCGCGCCCGGGCTGAAACCAGGACAGCGCTGGAGCGCTGCGCCCGCGCAGCCCGGTGCACTGCTGTAATTAACAGTAATTAGCCTTTCTTAAGGAGGGGGATTACGAAACTGCACTATAAAACCCGTATGATACCGAGCGCGCCTGTTTACAGAGTCTAAACTGCTTAGAAAGCGTTTTCTGTGAGCCCAGCGGAGGCACGGCTGGGGCTGGAGGCCGTGCTGGGCCAGGCGAGGTTCTGGCTCACCAACTATTACAGCCCGTCTTTCAGGAAACTAATTATATCAAAACCGCGATGGAACTGCCAACAAGCGTCTGACCTCCTTGACAGAATGAGGGACAAGACTCAGTTCCAAACTTCCCATTACCGGTGGTGTTTCAACCAACCTAAAAAAAGTCTTAATTTTGTAGACCATCACCAAGAATGGCAGCACAACTCTTTTAACTGTGGAAATATTTTCATATAATATATGTTCAAGTCTAAGGCTACTTTTATGTGTTTTAAAAATACAAAAGTTGGGCTGAAAGTAAATGCTGCAATTAGAATTATGCCAGTTACACACACCTGAAAAATACTACTCTTGGTATTAAATCTTTTTTTAACTGATTTGCCCTGCCACTGGCAACAAAGACCCAGCCTCTGCAAGCACTTTCGTAGCATCTTTTGAACAGTTGGGAGAGGCTTGCAAAATCCCCCAACTGTTTTGCCAGCTCAAACAGAAAGTATCAAGATTCCTGTTGGGAAGGGATAAATAAGCACTTTCTCACTTCGCCATTGTCCTATGTCATGCATTTGGCAATGGCATTGTATTTATAGTCAAATTATTTCTGTATAAGCCCATCTTTTATTAAATCAAGTATGGAAGTTTGGCATTGCCCTTCGGAGTAAAATCTCTGCAACTCCTACTCAGGCAGATGTGTTTGTTTTACTTGTTTGGCAATTCATTTAAAAAGTGAAACAAAACAAATGCACTTAAGTAAACCCAGCCTTATAAAATCACTCAGCGTTTTAGCTATGGTTAGTGAAGCTGTAACAATCACCTGCACCAAACTACCATGAAAATCAGGACCTTGGCAGGAATAGCAAGAGTAGTAAGAATAAAAAGAACATAGCACAAGGTAAGAGACACAACCAAAAGGGCAGACAGCACAGACAGTAAGGAATTGCAGTTAGGATGGGATAAAACTATAGAGGCAAGTCCTACTGCTGTGGCTAGATCCTAGAGTAGGATTTTCAGGTTTGGAATGTGTTGTATTTCCTGTAAATTTAAGAAAATGTGAGTACAAGGCCTTAGGTTTAGTAGCCAAAAGCAGGATGACTGTGCCAGCAAACAGGAGAAATGTCTTTTACCAGCAGAATAAACTCACTAAGATTTATTTTGCTTTCTGATGCTTGTCATAGCTCTTCTTGCAAGCTGTTTTTTTCTGATGATCCAGTGAAGATCGTGAAGGCAAAAGGCCAGTATATGTATGATGAGAATGGGACACAATACCTTGACTGCATTAACAACGTCGCTCATGGTAAGCTAAAGTCACGGTATTGGATGTTATTTGATGCTGTGTTTTTCTAAGCAGAACAAAGAACAATCAGTACTTTTACTACGCTTGCACTGTGCTGGGGGAGGGGGTGTTTAACTGGAAAAGTGGAAGGAAACTTTCTTGAGCCTGTAGTTTGGGGAATTTGTTTGAATTTGTGTGCATGAATGTGCTTTCCAGACTTGCTTCCTGTCGTGTCTTCCTAGAAATGTGTCTAAAACATACAGATTTTTTTTCCATGGAAACTCAAGTAAAGCACCTCACTGTAAAACTAACAAATGACTTTTTGTTGTGTAAGTTACTGTTAAGTGTTCTATCACAGAACCACTGCTCAGTGTGGTGCCTTAATTGTGCATGATTAAATAACTGCTGCTTTCTTACAGGATTTTAAATCTCTCTAACTTAACCCCTACCAGGGGCTCGTAATTTTTTGATCGTAAAGCTTACCTGCACCTTCCCAAACTCCTGAACTATGTAAATGCCTAAATCCAAGCATCCAATCAGATACTTTGTTTCAGCGTATCAATTTCCAGTACTAACTACAAACCTTTAAATACAGTAGGAGGCAACTTTAAACTTTCTAAGGAGCAAAAAAATGTTTTTACAAGGTGTACCATTATTAAGGCCCTACTGATAATATCTCTGTTCTGTTAGAGAAATATAAGTGTTAAGCTGGCATGTGAATGAACACCATGGGTAATACGAAGAACTCTCACACCACTCTCCACATTCTCTTGCAGTTGGGCACTGTCACCCTGATATAGTAAAGGCAGCCCATGAACAGAATCAATTGCTAAATACAAATTCTCGGTACCTTCATGACAACTTGGTTGATTATGCGGAGAGACTTTCAAAAACATTACCTGAGAAATTATGCACCTTTTATTTTTTGAATTCTGGGTAAGTTGGGTACATTAGAATTAATACTGGGGCTTTAGTAGGTATATACAGACAAGTACACACTTGCTTATCAATAGCCAGTTTCAGTCTAGTGTGGGTGTCTAGATACTGACAAAAACATGGGTTTGGTTCTGCAAGATCTCTACCTGGGAACTAAACTAGTGCTTTATTTAAGGGTTTTATTCTATTTGTAAGACCTTGGACTACAAAACAGTAATGTAAATATTTACTGTATTAGTTTCTTGTCTGATTTGTCTTCTGACTTGGGAATTATTCTCAAAATTAAATGTACCAATGCAGTGCTTCTGCTGGGGAGGCGGGGGGGGGCATACTCCTATGCAAGCTTCATCTGGAAGGAAAAAAAAAAGCCAAATTGTTTCTGCAGTAGTTCCTGTACTCCAGCTTTTTAAGATGATTCTGTTCTGGTGAACAGTCCTACCTAGTGAGTGCTGATTACTAAGGAATTTGTGCATAACATGCACTGAGTTCTGTCTGTTCTCTGCAGACACACAGAACAGTGCAAGGGATTTCAAAACTCAGGACATCCATAACGAAGCAGTTACTGAATTTTTCTATTTTAGATCTGAAGCCAACGACCTTGCCCTCAGATTGGCACGGCAGTACACAAAACACGAGGATGTCATCGTTTTAAACCAGTGAGTACATTGGCAGTTTGGGAGTACAAAGCTCAGTTTTGGCCCACAGTCAGAGCATTTCTGAAATCCTCCTGTAGTAGAAAGACTGTAACCAGGAAGCTGAGGGAAGTTATTTTTCCCTCTGTTCAGTATTTGCCAGCCTAGCCCCGAGAGCTGTGGTTGGGCTCTCCAGCACATGACAGGTGTTGACACACTGGATGGAGGCCAGCAATGGCCTGCCACGATGGGAAGGGAGCCACAGCACTGAGAGATACTGGGTTTGTTCAGCTGCAAGAGACAGCCAGGCAGATCTCACTGCAACTACAACTATCTCATGGGAAGGAGCAAAAGAGATGGGAGCCAGGTGTGAGGATGTATAGTGACAGGAAAAAATACCTCAGATCCAAGTTCAAACCTGAGGAATTCTGATGAGACATAGAAATAAAAATGTCCTTTGCCATGACGGGGGGTCAAATACTAGAACAGGATGCCTACAGTCACTGGAAACTCCATTGCTGGAGGATATTCAGAAATAGGCCCTTCCATTGTTCTGCAATCTTGTGATACTGCTCAGGTGTTCCCTGCTGTGACTCCAGTCACTGGCACAGGCAAACCAGTGACAAGCGCTGCCCCTCTGCAACCCTTTTATTCAGATACAGCAAAAAAATCCAAATAGTACTAAGCTTATTGACAGAACAGAAATTGCAGAGCTGTTCTCAGCTTAAGTTACTGAATTTCCTACCAAGTGATAGCAGCTGGCTACTCTTTACTATTTGGAATGCTAATACTAAAGAACTCTTGATACTGAGAAAATTACTGTTTAGTTCTGCCAATTGTTTTTTAAGTGCTTACCACGGACATCTGACATCTTTGATTGACATAAGCCCATATAAATTCAGAAATCTAGAAGGACAAAAGGAATGGGTCCATGTGGTATGTACCTCAGCCTATACCTTTTAAGTACTTGTCAATTGAATTAAGTTGTTTTTATGATACATTGAACATAGGATACTGTTCCTTTGCATAGGCTCCTGTTCCAGACACATACAGAGGACTTTATAGAGAAGACCATGAAGATTCAGTAACAGCCTATGCTGATGAAGTAAAAAATATTATTGAGCATGCACATAAGAGAGGCAGAAAGGTAAAATGTTATTTCCTTCACTGTTTGTCTTGGCTTAGAAATGAATGTACCTGTCAGTGCAATTCAGAATTACTAAGCTACGTGGTATGGACTTGTCAAAAAGAAAAGATCGCATTAATAATGCAAAAACCATCTAAGGACAAAGAGCTTGCTCCACAACTTTTCTGTATTGTATTCAAACATTATATGCTGTGTTTCAGATTGCTGCATTTTTTGTTGAATCTCTACCAAGTGTGGGTGGTCAAATCATTCCCCCAGCAGGCTATTTTCAGAAGGTTGCAGAGTAAGTGGTCATTCATTATCTTAACTTTTTAAACTTAACATATTTGGTAAATAGATAATTTCTCCGCCTGCTGTAGCATAGAGCTTGATAGGCAGGAAATTACCCAAGCCTTCATGTTAGAATGTGAACTTTGGATATGGCAAAGACCTGCTTATAAACACATGGTATACAGTATAGGCTTGTACACATTTGTTTCCTCAAAGCTTGCGAAGTAACACTTTCTGCATGTTCTTAAATGGTAAATGCTATGTTCCCTTTCCTTTTAAGAGACAATCAATCCTGTTATGTTACAGGCATGTGCACAAGGCAGGAGGTGTATTTATTGCTGATGAAATTCAAGTTGGCTTTGGCAGGGTTGGCAAGCACTTTTGGGCATTCCAGCTTCAGGGAGAAGATTTTATACCTGATATTGTCACTATGGGGAAACCAATAGGAAATGGGCACCCACTTGCTTGTGTAGCAACAACAAAAGAAATTGCAGAAGCATTTGCGGCCACAGGAGTAGAGTATTTTAATACAGTAAGTAAACAGTTGCCCACTTCTGTAAAAGACTCTAAGGATTAAAATTAGATCATGCGGTGGTTTTATTAATATTTACTACAGTAACTAAAAAGTAACTGTGTTATTGTATTATTTCTATGTTTCTAGGCTGTGACTCTCTATGTATTGACTCCCTCTGATAAAAGTGACAGTATGCTTCTTGTATCACTGAGGCTACACTTTCAGTGACATGACTGCATCTTTCTTCCCTTTCCATGGCTCTGTGTGTTCCTTTCCTGGGCTCAGTTTGGTGGAAACCCTGTTTCATGTGCCATTGGATTAGCTGTGCTAGATGTGATTGAGAAGGAACACCTTCAGGCTCATGCCACAGAGGTAGGCAACTTCTTGATGAAGATACTCAAGGAGCAGCAAATCAAGCATCCCATCATTGGTGATGTCAGGTATCAGTGCCTTATTTATAGTTCTAGCTGCTTTCTGTTTGGTTCAGTCAGTCCAACAGATGTTGTTTTGAGAAATAAATTTAACTTTGTGTTTTCAGCAAAAATAAACAGCCTCCTGTACATAAAGTAAAACAAACTTGAGCTTATCAGAAGTCTCATATACTTTGCCACTCTGGACCAGTACTGTTTTATCAATTTATTAGCTGCTAAAGGAATTCACTTTCCTGTTTGGACTCGAATTTCAAGTGCACAAGGTACAGAAGTGATGAGCTAGATAGAAAACATGCTTAAGATCCTGTCCTGCGCTGGCAGTGTGAGCAGACAGAAGTCTTTGTTACTTACATTTCTTCAAAACAGCAAAACCTTTTCTAGCAATAGCCAAACATCAGGTAATTCTCATGCAGTAAGGGTCTGGTCTTAAAAAAACTTCACTTTAGTTTACATGTAGTTCCTTCCTCTGACACTGAATGACTGTTTTTATTCTTTTACAGAGGTTGTGGTTTATTCATTGGGGTGGACTTAATCAAAGACCAAGCAGAAAGGACTCCAGCCACAGCAGAAGCAGAGGATTTAATAACAAGGTACATGGGACAATCATGGAGTTCCTCAATGTGGGAGGGAAGCACACAATCACAGACTACCCTTGCCACTCAGGAGCTGCTAAAATACAACCAAACTGGCCAAAACTGAGACCCGTCTGTGTAGAAAGGCACTGTGTGACAGCCTGCAGGCTGGTGCTTAGAAGTTTTTCTTAACTACATGCAGAGGTAAACATAATTCTTTGTTATTGCTCTTTCCAGACTTAAGGAAAAATATATTCTACTGAGTACAGATGGGCCAGGAAGAAATGTGCTGAAATTCAAGCCCCCAATGTGCTTCAATATGGAGGATGCAAAATTTGTTGTGGAGACAATTGACAAAATACTAACAGGTAAAAAATGACCAAAAACCCTCAAAAATAGAGGTTGTTTTTTGAACTGCCTGAACAAAGACAATGCTGAGCTACTGAGCCTGGAGCCAAGATGGTAGATGCTGAGCACACAGCCTTCCCTTCTAAATTATCCTGTGCTGAAGTCCTCTAACAAAACTGCTTCCTCTACAGATGCCTGTGCATTTTAAAATAGCTTTGCTCTGGGTGAGGTTTGAGTGTTCATCTTATCTGAACAAGCACAACTTGTAAAAGCTGTACACCTGCTCCTGAAAGCCATAATCTATGTGCTTTTGCCATTTAGCTTTTTATACAACTTCTACACACTCGGCATTAAGAAAGTTAGCGTAAAAACGGTCACAAAGTCATGACTTTACTAAGTTGCTGTTTATTCTCTCTCCAGATATGGAAAAAGAATGTCTGAACCAATAGAAAACATCTGTTTGTTCTACCTGAGCAGGTATTTACCTAGTCAGTCACACCCAGTACTATTTAAAAGCCAAGGTTCCTAAACATAGCTTCACAAGCAGTGGCAGAATAAAGCTTCCTCAGAGATGCTTTTACTCAAAGTCTGCAGGAATTTCTGGGCATCTCCAAGCACAGACCACACTTGTGTACATCTAGCATTCACAACTCCCTTCTATCCGTCTGACACTCCCAGCAACACTGTGTGCATCACTTGTTTGTGAGGGCCAACATGTCCCAGATGTGACTGCCTCTAGAGGATGCAAATGACTGCACATCCACACACTTTTCTGAGAAGTGTAAGAGAAGTGTAAGAAAAGCAGAGCTTTTCTGCTTGCTGCTCAGTCCCTTAGGGCTCCAGCCAGAAGCTGGTCGCTGCTGCATAACCACTTCTCAGCAGATCTCCCTTTTAAGTGTCCTTTCAGGTTCACAGCTGGTACCTTATCCATCTGGATCAATTTACCCCTAGACTCAAGTTTGTGGGTATCAGAGTAAGACTGGTCCTGTTAAGTCTTCAAACCTTGTTATGTCTTCATCTGTTGAGGTCCCTCAGTAGGTTGCCAAGAGAACATCTAGCTGCAACTCAGTTTGCTGCACACTCATGAGCACAGTGTACACTTACAGTTAACACCTTGGTAACACCCTTTGGTACACTTTGTACTTCTTTAAACTACTGTGACTACAAGACAACCATGTGTTTAGTAGAACTCTGGACAGCTGGGCAGGAATGCACCTAGTGTGATCACTGTGAGCAGTGTAATCACTGGTGGCCTCAGCCACCCTAAGATTCACAGTGCTATGGCCCTGAGCTAAGGAGAAACATGTTTTAGTTCAGTGTAATATTAGTATAGCAGGCACAAGAAAAATGTGTTAATATTTTATTTAGCAAGTTAATGGAAAGACATACAGCTGGTTTATACTACTTATTCTTAGGAACAGAAAGATTACTTAACAGTGCCAGTGCAAATAAGAGGCCTAATGACTTAATGTGCTTGTCTGTAATCTAAACTAAGCAAGAAAAATGCCTTTATTTTCTACAGGAAACCAAGAATGCAAAAAGCCTCTTACTAAGTACAGTACTAGTAAGACACTTACATATAATGTAAGCGAAAATGAGGCAATGAAGTAACTTCTTTTAATGATACTTTTACAAAAAAACCATAACATTATTTTCTTTCCATAGGTTTCAAACAATGTTCAAGATCTACTTCTAAGAAACATTATTCTACTATAATAATGCACATTTAATCTTTATCCTAGCATGTCTTAGACCAGATAAGTCACCTTTGATTTTTTTTGTTTTCATTTATCTTGTTTTTAGTAAAAGCTTTAGGAGAAATAAATTTTACAAGAGCTTGTCTCAACTCTGGCAGTGTGGATTGGCCTTTATTTAAAACGGCATATCTAAAACTGATTATAAAGGAGGATGTTTCAAGTGGCCACTACAAAGTACATTTTCTAAATTTATGCACTTTCAGATTATGACTTTTTCAAATTAAGATGGGCCAATGGGTGTTCTGATTTTTTCAAGTCTTCAGCTACCTATGCAAACACCATTCCAGGTTCCAGTACACCCAGTCCTTCCCAGGCTCCTCTGACCAGTTTCAGCAGCCAGTGTCAGAACAAGGTCCCTAAGTAGCACTATATTCAACAAACACTCTCAGCCACCAGGTTAAGTCAAAAACTTCACTTCCAAATTCCTAACATCAAACACGTGAGGGACAGACAGCGGAGGGCTATGGCTCCCAAACCACTTCTGAAAAACACAGTCTGTCCTCAAAAAATATCCAAGTAGGATTAGTAAATTAAGAGTAGATTACAGCCATAAGCAACAACCTTGTGAACAAGCCTTTACTTTCACCAGTCAGTTCTTTGTATCACAAACTTTTCATGCAAAGAAGAAAGGGAAAAGCCAGCTCTGCATTTAAGTACCAGTATCCTCAGTTTCTGCCTAAGGCCACATCACCTGTCAAGGAAGCATTACCTGAGCACCTACTTACAAAAACCAACACAGTAACACCAGCTGACAAACTCTTGCTAGGACACTACTAGCCAGAAGGACTGCAGCACAATGGTCCTGGTACGATGCCATTTTCCCACTGGAGGGCCAAGTGTTTGCTAGAAAAATATTCTGCTACCCCTTATTTCACAGAAAAAACAGTGTAAGTATGTAATTAAGTATTTAAATTTTATATCTTGAGACAATAATACTTTAAAATACTGTACTCCTTTGTTTCAGTGATCTGGTTTTTTTGTTTGCAAAGAAGTTGGGCTGGAGGTTACATGGTCCAGCTGTAAAGTTGTCAACTACAAGATTTAAAAAATCTGACTTTTTTTAGTACTCAAGATTTCCACTTAACACCAGAAGAGTTTTAAAGACTTCTAAATTTACAAGCAAGTTTTTCTTTTCAAGGACAGCCAGCAGGGAGCAGCAGATTATATTCCATGCAGAAATAGCTGCATCCCTTGTTAAAAAAATTGAAAAGGTCACCAGTAACGTGTTTGTTCCTTGTCTTAGTTACTTGGTTTAATTCCACTTCTGGGTGTTACTTGTTCAGAAAGAATTTGTTACAAGAAAAAAAAAACTGCCATATCTTAGCTTTAAAAGGAGACTGAAAATCAAATTGATCACTGCAACAAAGATTAGAAGTTTACTTTGTAGAGTAGAGCTTGCTACTTATATTCTGAAACAAGACAGGCAAATCACATGACAGTTATTGCCTTAAAACAGCAGTAAACTAACAGTAAAGTCAAAAAGGAGAGTATTTCTAGCTGGTCACTTATCTCTAGAGAAAAGAGATGTTTTTTCCACCCACAACTGTAGTGGAAGTTCTTTTAGCCTTTTCTGTTATTCAGAAAGGCTGCAAAAATTCAGACTTTGCATTGGTAATTTAACATCTGTCCAACCTGCCTTTCAAGGCAAGTATATACATCCTATTAACAACTTGCAGACAAGTCTCAGACTCAAGACAGTGAAATATGAAGGAAGTGCAGCCAGCTTCTTGCACATCTCTTGGCTCCCTGCTGCAATGCCTGTCTAGACTCCAAAGCCCTACCTGAAACCTACAGCTCTGGCTCCTCCTAGCAGAGCCCAATGCCAACACCACTACAGTTACTCTGAGCCTCTGTGCCTGCCTAGAGCATGAGCCACCACCTCATCAGCACAGCCCCAACACAGCTGGGGCTTCTCACCTGAGCTCTCCTCCACAACCTCCAGGCAGAAGTGACAGCAGGTTTTAGCTGCCACTTAACTGCAAGTGAGCACAACTACCACCACAGCCTTCTAGTTTTAAGATTAAAAACATTTAAGCACAACTCCTTATCTATCGAGGTACTGCCATGAACTAAGTTCTGGGAACAGGTTACTGGTGTTTTACTAACACATGAGCTGAAGAATGGCACAAGACACTAGATTACGCCTTTTTTATTTCAAAAGCTAGGATAGCTTCAATATCCATGTCATGGTGAATCAGAACACATGTAAAATACCTTACAATACATTAGATTCCAAAAAGGTACCAAAAAGTACAGTAAAATTAACACTTCCATTACAGGAAATGTATGACACAAAAACAATACAAAATAAAAAGGTGGAAAGTGACACTGGTTCCCTAAGATGCATCTCATTCTGTACAACTGGAGTAATGCAGAGTCCATAGTTAACTCCAAGAGGCAGTCCCTAGATGCAGAGCTGCAGCTTTAAGCAGACCCTCAAAATCAGTTTCAGTTTAACCTATTAATAAAATCATTAATTAATATCTTCAGCAATGCTGAAATTTACACACCACACTGTCTAGACAACTAGTTATCGGTAAGTATTAAACATGTAAAACATTTCCAGGGAGCTCTTCCAAGTAAGATGCACATTTAACAGGCCATAGAAATTTATTGTAAAGTTAAATTTGGTACAGAACTGAAGTATCCATCTACAGCATTGTATACAAAACCTATGCAGTCATTTTCCAAAAGAGACCATGCCACTGCATACCTGAATAAGTTTGATCAATATGGCTTGTAGTTATTCTGATGACCACCACGTCTTGGTGTCTTCCCATAATTTGCACTGCCTTGACCTATGAACAAGAGAACAAATGCATTAAACTGCTAATTAGTTATGCTTGCTTATACCCAATACAGTTCTCTTTACTTACTGTAATCATAGCCTGGTCCATATCCATAATACCCATATCCTGAATAATCATAGCCTCCATAGCCACCATAACCTTGCTGATAGCCGTATCCTTGATTCCCATAACCCTGGTTCCAGTAATTGCCATAACCTTGATTCCAATTTTGACTTTGAGCTATAGAAGGGAAAACCATCCACAAAATCCCATTTTAGTACACACAACTTATTTAGAATGTGTCCATACTAAAGTAGTGTGTGTGGTACTTACCGCCGCCTCTTCCACCTCTGCCTCTTCCTCCATAGCTACCTCTTCCTCCGCCACTACTGAACTGTTGCTGCTGGTACACTTCTTTTGGCTGTGCTACCTTAATCTCACACTGCAAATAAAAAACAAGGAAGAGTATGCTAAGTGTCTCAGAGCAGCATTTCCCAACCTGAGCACCTGGACAAGCCAGGGGTTCCTCTGGAGGCAAAGGAGGTGTACATGCTGTGCTCCTGTCAGGTGAGCAGCACTACTGCATAACCAGGGGCATCTGATTAATTGTGCTACCTGGGCAAAGGTAAGTCACTGTCAGCCTTTCCAAGAGGCCACTGCTTTCAGGGCATTCTATTCTGCCTATTCCCTATCAGCAGTTTACCCATGGAAGAGGTGCTGAGGCCACCTCTCCAGCAGGAGCCACAAGCCTGCCCTCTCACCGGGCACAACCTCCAGGACAAGGCTGTTGCTATCAGACTACTTCACCTGACCTGCACTGAATGAACAAGGTTTTGAGAAATGCACCAGAATGAGTTTTCCTGACAGCCACTGTACACCCTACATACTGTGCATGTGGCTGGACTGTACCATACCCCTAACCAACCCCTGAAATCATCATTTATCAAGTACTAACAGGTAAAACCAACCAAAATGGGCATTTCCAAGACAGGTTCCCAAGGCTGCAATTAAGGCTGTCAGCCAACCGCCTGGTTCCTGGATCTGTGCACAGTCCAAGATTAAATCGACTGCTGCTGCAAAAGGCACAACAGCACCTGAGCAAGCCTGGCTTGGAGTTCTTCACCACAGGACCTATAAGGTAATCTGCTTTTGTTCCCTATGGCTGTAACACATAAATAAGTCAAAGGTTGGAGATACAGAAATTTCTTAGCTCTCTTGGCATGCAGGCATTCATTTCTCCTGAAAACAAACTTCACTGCTAACCAGTGATTTTCCCAGTGCATTAGGTGTGCCACAATTTGTTCTGTCCTTTGTCAAGACCAGTCTTAAACCAAATGCAATCTAAGTCAGTGTCAGACAGTATAACCCAGTGTAATAAGGCTCTGAAGTTATGTGGACAGTCAGGACTGGCCTCAGAGCAAGGGAGCAGGGACACCTTGAGCCAGTACACATCATTTGCCTCCAGTCCTCTCCTCATTTGTTGATACATGAGCCTCTCTCCGTTAGCTATTCCCTCAGATGAGCAGTCGGCTGGTTGGAGCATCTCACACCACTTACAGTAGCTCCCATAACCAGCAGACCAAACACAAGTGTACATTCCCTCTCTGGATCCTTGTAGTGGGTTTACTGGACAAGGTTTTGGTAGCGGGGGGCTGTAGAGAGAAGAAAGCAGAAGCTGCCCCCCAGCAGACAGAGCCAGTTTCAGCCAGATGCTTACAAAGTTAAGCATCTGCAAGGCATTCATTTACGCAAGTGCTCTATGCTGAAAATACGCACCTACGTGATGGAATGGCTTACACTGCTACACAAGCCAAATGCTCCACATATATTTAATGAATGCAATTAGATACTTTACATACAAAAGGCCCTAAACCACAGCAATTAAAGCCACAAATACTGTCAAAGAGCCCCTGTGACTGAACTTACAGCAAAACACCACTATGGTAAACTTCAAGCTGTCCTAATTGTAAATTTGGTACTTTGACACAAGACGTCTACAAAAACCTTTCCAAGTTATAGATGTAGAGGTACTATGCTTGGACAAAGAGTTACAAGTCAGAGTTTCTACCTTGCTTCCACTGACGTTATGGAATTTCTTCTCCAAAACCTTCTTCACTGGATCCTCTTCCTTGAAAGTGATGAACACAAACCCCCTCCTTTTGTTGGTCTTTGGATCCATTGGCAGTTCAATTGCTTCAATCTGAAGACATGACATACTATTTTCAGACTCATGTTTTAGATGAACAGTTAAATGCACAGAAATTGGGACAGGAAAACGAAGTTTTCTCCCTAAGCATATTATGCAACACCAAAGTTGGAAGCCTTTCTATGCCCAACACTGGCTTTCAGATCAGAGATTTCCATTTTACAACTCATCAAAACTGGTTTTAACATCAGCTAAAATGCTTTGATTTAAAGACAAGGGTATCTAACTAGCAATGGAAGCACGTAGTGCAGTAAGTGTCACCTTTGCTCTCAACATGGGAAACTTCTGGATGTTACAGAAAGCTTGATACATCTGAAGTTAACTTACTTTGAAACTTACAAATTATTAATAAACTAAACAGAAACTGGACACTAGACTTCCAGAGTTTGTTTACTAAGATACCATTACACACCTCTCCAAACTCTCCAAAGTATTCCCTGATTTTCTCTTCTGTGGCTTCTGGGTTTAGTCCGCCAACAAATATTTTCTTCACTGGATCCTTTTTCATTGCCATGGCCTTCTTGGGATCAATTAGTCGTCCATCTAGTCTGTGTTCTTTCTGTTCCAGAACCTAAAAGACAGTTTGGTATGATTAACTCAAGCTGAAAAATTTTCCCTGGAAGTTAGGGATCTAAAATATGAAGCCTAAATTCACCTTTTCAACACTCCCAGGTTCTTTGAAGAGAATAAATCCAAAGCCTCTGGATCTTCCTGTGTTAGGGTCCATCTTTATCGTACAGTCGGTTACCTCACCAAATTTGGTGAAGTAGTCTTTCAAGTCTTTTTTGCTTGTATCCCAGCTGAGGCCACCAACAAACATCTTCCTGAAATTTCAAGCAGAGAAGAGCTATTCAGATTCAGGAAGCACTACAGAAAAGAACATGCAGTAAGATGCTCAATGGTACACACCTCAGCAGCATTGTCAGAACAGGACCAACGGTTCTGAGTGCAACACCTGCACCTTTTCAAAAGCTGCTGATACCAAGAAGTGCAAAAGGGTGGGCTTCTCCCCCCTCTTTTTGAGGGAATACCACAATGCACCCTGAGATTTATTAGATAAGAAACAGTAAAAATAGCCTGAAATATTCCTTGCCAGTAACTTATGTTCTTACAAAAGTGTTCTATGATTTGCAAGAAAGCAGTATTAAGTACTGCCAACTCAGTTCTTGCAAAGAACCTAGGATCATTCCTGCTGCTCTGAAAGCATTCAGCAAAGAATATGGCATCAAAAGCAAACTATCTGAACTCTCTTAGGTTTTAGTTAAATGGCTGTAAAAATTTTAGTCCAGGTATTCTGTGACCTCCAATAACAGTCACATACAACAGATGGGACTTTGGACCTGCCTGAACTACTATGTTGTGCACTTCTTCCTGCTTAGTTACTGACTCTAGTTCTATCTTTATCAGTACTACAGGAGTCTCTCCATTCTTAGTCTTTAATTCCAAGTAGGCAGATACAGTTCTTCCCTGCCCACTTTCCCATACAAAATACCCTCTGAAGGAGGGTACCTATCTCAAAGAACTAAATTCAAGGCACAATACAGAAGTGAAACTAACAAACAAAACATTGGTATCAGGCAATAAGGCATTTTTCAAATGCTTCACTTCAAATGAAAACATTAATAACATGGCTGCATTTTCTATTTTCAGAGTTTCCAAGGTAACAAACTAAGCTTTTAAAAGCATTCGAGCCTTTTTATCTAACTATAGACCGAAACAGTTTAAGTTGTCATTTCTGTTTGGAGGCAACCTAAATTGCCACTAGAAGCTACCAGCACTTCAGAAACTTAACTATGCTGAAATAAAATTGGCTTTTGGTGTTTATGTGTAACTTTGATTTGCATGATTTGGCATCTGTTTATGTACAAAAGGCGGAGGAACCTTATGGGGTTTTTGCCCTTTTTTCCTCAGCTGGGTGAAACCATACCCTTTATCAGCTGAACTCAAGTTTTTTCAGCAGGCCAAGCTGTGCACTCTTGATGAGTGCAGCAGGAAGCACAGGGTCCAAGTAAAGCGTGTGCTTCCTGCAGCCGTTACAGCAGAGCCTTAGAGGAACAGCCTTACGAAGTTTACCAAGTCTTTCAATATGAGGTGAAAGAACGGGGCTTGGGGAATTCCTTCCCATCCCAACAGCTGACTATGGCTGCTATAACCTGTACAGACAGTGGCTTTCCGCAGCACACCACACCCTGTCATCACTGACCACACTTACAGAATAATCAAGAGACTGAGGGGGGGTGACAGGAATTTGTCTGGAGGCAGCTTTGGCTGTTTTATGGCATCAGGTTGGGGCTGTGGCATTGTCACATGCTAAACTCACCTCTTACCACAGCAGTGTGTGTTACACTTTGCAATTTGCAGTGCTTTGTTTTGTAACTGGAAAAACTGATACTTAATTTAAATAACACAATATAGAGCCTTTGAAACTATGACAAAAATTCAGGTATTTGGCTTTGCCTTCAGAGGCCACATAAACTGGACAACTTCACCCTTAACACGCAGTCATTCTTCCCTCCTGAGTATATTAGTACAGCTATATGGAAGCTTATTTCAGCTCTTAACAAAACCCTCTAAACTCAGTGCCTTGGACAGTACTACATTTTTCATATCACACAGAGGTCAATCCCTCTGAATAACTGCTTTTGTCTAAAGTTTCATTTCATACTAATTTGGGGCTGAAGCTTGTCACATCCTATTCATGGAAGAAAAAAGACTATCACCCTTTTTTTCAGCCCAGAATACTAGAAACAGTAAAGAAAAATTCGCACATATCTAAAAGGTCTGGTTTCCTAGTGTCTGCAAAAGATACATCCGGCACTAGCTTGTGGGAAGCTTGTGCAAGTGTTTTTCGTTCCTTTATGGTCAAAATCTATTACACTGGCTTCAGCTCTCTGTTTAACCTGAGGGATCTGACCCTCTCGTTCAGAGCTCAGCGATAACAAAGGGAGTTCCAATTAAATACATGGGGTAGCCTGAATAACAAAGACCTCCTTGAGAAATAGACAGGTAATGTTCACGTCAAGCATGTGTATTTATGAACAGGCCGACTATGATAGAAAAGAAATTCCTCTTATGTAGACAAGGATTCCACTACCAAAGCACAGCGAAACTAAACTGACTCCTCCAGAAATCCCTTGCAAGACATAAGGCATTTTCTGACAATGCTGCAAAGTAGCACACCAAATTAGCTCTTACCGATTTAAACACACCGTGCATCGTCTCAATCGTGATGATTTTCCCTTTACTTCCCTTAAAAAATACTTAGCTTACCCCGACTGCCTTCCAAGGCCAAGATTATTTTTTTATGTCCTTTACACAAAACACATTCACGTTTACATCGACGCCGGTGGCGAAGGGCCATGCGATCCCCACAAAGTTTCAACCAGCCCCCCTCCCCCAACAGAAAGCAACTCCTTCCATCCGCCCCTTTCGCCTAAGAGGGAAAAGATGAAGAAAACGCGGGAGAGGTAAATCCCCTTCCATTTTACAGCGTGAGACGGCAACAGCCCCGCTCGGCGCCCCTCCCCCAGCCGCCACATGGCGCCAACAAAAGGCAGC
>VZRQ01003450.1:46470-57894 GCA_013397975.1 Machaerirhynchus nigripectus | reverse complement strand
AAAAATAGTCTTATTTCCCATGGCTGGTGGAAGCATCTCAGCCCTTATTTGCAGCCCACAGAGAACAGCCTGGAAATGGTTGAACTTTCCTGCAGCCAGGTGATCTTTGGGGACCTTAAGGGGATGTAAAGAGTCGCCACGTGTCCCTTTGCTCCTTGACTTTGTCCCACAGTATTTAGCATGATCATTATGTGCACTATTTTGACCAACTGTGTATTCATGACTTTTAGTAACCCGCCCGAATGGTCCAAGAATGTGGAGTAAGTACAAACCATTGTGTTTTAAGCACCAAATCTTGTGTTTGTGGGAACCTCCCAGCGCCGAGCTTGTTCCCCGTTTTCCTCCCTGCTGGGTTTTTATTTTCCTGCACGAACAGAAATTGTCTTTCGGCGCCGTTTCTGCCGAACCAAGTGTCTGTAATTCACCTCGGTTTTCCCCCCACGACTAAAAGGACGTTTCCCCGCGGCAGGTACACGTTCACCGGGATTTACACCTTCGAGTCGCTCGTGAAGATCATTGCGAGGGGTTTCTGCATAGATGGGTTCACGTTCCTGCGGGATCCCTGGAACTGGCTGGATTTCAGCGTGATCATGATGGCGTAAGTTGCGTTTATCCCAGGGCTTCCTGTGAGCGGGGCCGTAGGAACGGGGTGGGTGTGGAAGGAGAAAGAAGGTCAAGGAAAACCTGAGTGAACCCCCTCAAGGTTTCTGTCTTGGTTTTTCCGAGGGAAGCTTTAGCCTGGTGGGATTTCAGCTCTAAGCTGCAGCAGCAAGCACGGAGTTACGTGGGGCTGCTGCTGCAGGAAACAGGATTTTCTGAAAATTGCCTTGATTAATACAAGATTTTAGGTGGTTCACGTGCCAGAGGGGTAGATCAGCATAGGAACCAAATACCTTTAAATTCCAGTCTGTACCACTGCTTCCCCCTTGGGCTGTGGCTGGAGGTTGGCCTGAGATTAACCCTTTAATAACCCATTAATAACTTGTTAATAATCAGTGGCTATGAACCCGTTTCCCGTCAAGCTGCAGTGTCAGAAAGGAGACGCTTGATTTTCCTTCCTCCTTCTTTCCTCTTCTGCTGGACTGGGCTGATCCTGAGGATCCTGGGCGTGCCTCAGTCACACCAGGAGATGCACCCTAAATTCCTGTTTTTTCCTGTATTGCCCTGAGCCCATCCTGGCTCAGGCTTAGTCCCGCTGATGGAAACCAGGCCCTTGTCACTCCGAGCTGCTGGTGGAAGGAATATCTTTGCCCTTTCACACTTATTTTTGGAGCATTGCCTGTGGCGTGGTTGGGCTCCCATAATCACCAGTGTCTGATGGAGCAGGGATCACAGAGGAAGGCTCAGGAGCTGGATGTCCAAGGGTTCAGAGCACTTGAATTGAAGTAAAATGCTTTAATCGTATTTTACTGGATCCTGCACCCAAGTTTGTTGAGTTTCCTGAGTTTCTGCTCTTTTCCTACTTACCTTTTGGTTGTTCACTTGAATTATACGCAAAGAGTTGAACATTGTCCATGAAAAGCCAAGAACCAGCAGCTCCCCAGCGCTTTATTTCACTTCAGAGCAGTGGGGACCTGCTGTGCCCGGCATGAGCACCCAGTGTGGGTGCACACAGACCAAACCCGACCTGGGAACTGGCAATTCCTTCATCTCTCCAGAAGTTACCAAATATCATCCCACCAGCTTTAAAGGGCCCAGGGCACTGGTCTGCAAGGAGTGTCCTAAATCCCTCGCTGGTTTCCGTAACCCTCTCCTTTCCAGGGGCCAGGCTTTGCCTGTGTGCTCTGGTTTGATCCTTTTTGTGTTGAGGGCGTTATTTAAACCCCACTAAGGGGGTCTGAGTTTTTTGAAGCCCTTGAGGCCTTTCTGCACCAGGAAAAATCTTGAACATTGAGCATTTCTTTGCTTTTTCGTACCAAGTTTCTCCCCACGCAGCAGAGAGGAAATATTCTCTGAGCTGGGGTAGAATTTAACCCTGCCACTGTGCTCGAAGCCTCTCCTCCCCTGTGTGCCTTGGGTTTATCCGCTGGCAAAAAGGGGAGAATCAAACCCTCCCGTGGCTCACAAACAGGCACTGGAGCAGAAAGGATCAAAAACGGAGGATGCTAATTAAAATGAAGGATGGTAATTAAATTGGAGGATGTTAATCAAAGCAGAAGGCGATTATGTTCTCTTAAAAGCGTGAAGTGAAGCGAATCTACCCGAAACCCCCGGTCTGAGGTGATCGTACAGCCATGGAATCATGGAATGGTTTGGATCGGGAGGGACCTCAAAGCTCACCCAGTTCCACCCCTTGCCGTGGGCAGGGACACCTCTGGCTAGACCAGGTTGCCCAGGGTGATGTCACCAAGTCTCCTCAGATATTCGACACCTTTACAGTTGCCTCCTTCTGTAGAGGTGGCAAAGTTTTAAGTTCTCTGTAGGACTGCGTGGAGTTTGGGGCACCACAACGTGGAAAACATCTGAAGCTGTTGGAGAGGGTCCAAAGCAGGGGCAAGGGGATGGGGGAGAGTCTGGAGGAGCAGCTGTGGGCACTGGGTCTGTTCAGCTGGAGAAGAGACTGAGGGGAGACCACTGGGGGCTGCAGCTTCATCCCGAGGGGCAGCTCTGAGCTCTGCTCCCCGTGAGCAGCGGCAGGACACGAGGGAACGGCTGGAGCTGGGCCAGGGGAGGGTCAGGCTGGAGATCAGGGAAAGGTTCTTCCCCCAGAGGGTGCTGGGCACTGCCCAGGCTCCCCAGGGAATGGGCACGGCCCCGAGGCTGCCAGAGCTCCAGGAGCGTTTGGGCAGCGCTGCCAGGGATGCCCAGGGTGGGGTTGTTGGGGTGTCTGGGCAGGGCCAGGGGTTGGACTGGATGATCCCTGTGGGTCCCTCCCAGCTCAGAACACTCCCTGATTCTTGGTGAGGATGGGTATCCAGCCGTGCACCAGGCCAGGCTGGTTTTGGAGCGGAGAGACCTAAAACTGTGTTTTGCCTCTGCAAATTTGTCCCCCTCTCTCTTCTCAATGCCAATTCTGAAGCGTTTTAAATCACAAGCTGTTTCCTGCAAGCAGACGATTTATGCAAAGGAAGGTGACCCCAACGGTGCCATTAACTCTGGTTTAATTCTGCAGGTATATAACAGAGTTTGTAAACCTAGGCAATGTTTCAGCTCTTCGAACTTTCAGAGTATTGAGAGCTTTGAAAACTATTTCTGTAATCCCAGGTAAGGCGGCCCCGGTTGGTGTTTAGCTGTCGGGTGCAGGCCCCTGTGAGTGATGTATTGCTTTGTCTGTAGTTGTTGTTTTATTTTCGGTGTGTGTATTGTCATGGTGTTTTTTGTGTGTGACCTCCCTCATTGCAGATATGTCACAGAGTTTGTGGACCTTGGGAATGTCTCAGCATTGAGAACTTTCAGAGTTCTCCGAGCTTTGAAAACTATCTCTGTAATTCCAGGTGAGAACCATTCGGCGTTAAAGGCTGGGCTTGCGTGTGTCTCCTCTCCGTATTTCCCCTCCCCTCCTGCACTGCTCGTTCCTCAGCAATGGCACTGGGATTTTGTTGGATGGGATTTGCAGTCTGTGTAACGAAGCAGTTTGAAATCCAAGGCTCCTGGGCCATCCAATTATGGCATGAACAGGCTGTTGCTCCGTACTTTTCCATCCCTTTGTGTGCACATTTCATACTGACCTCGGAAACCAAAGCCAGGCTTCAGAGTTGAATTCCGGGTGAAAAGGACCAGGCTCCTCCTCAGGCTGAGCAGTTTCTGGCTCAGGGACTTGCCCTGCCATTGTCAGTGGTTTTGGAGTTGTTTTAGGAGCAAGTTTGTAAAGCAACAGAGCAAAACCTAACCAAGATGAAAACCTTTTTGCCTGTTTCCTGTGCCACCCCAGAACGGGACTGGCCAGGACCATCCCTCCCCAGGCTGCTTCTGGACTTCTAACTCAGCTGGGTGTCACAGGCTGGGCAGTGGCCCCTCCTTTGTGGTGAGGCACCACGGAGTCTTTGTGGACTGAGAATCACAGAATTCCCGTCTGCTTTGGGTTGGGAGGGACCTTAAAGCTCATCTTGTTCCACCCGCTGCCACGGGCAGGGCCACCTCCCACTAGACCAGTTTAATCACGGTTTAATCTGTCCAGCCTGGCCTGGAGCACTTCCTGGTCCTGAATTCTTGTACAGAAAAGCTTCATGCACGTGGTTCCTCAAAAGGGCCCCTAATTCTAAGGTCAGGCTCAAGGCTCAGGTCTTACAGGCACTCAGACACCTCCAGCTTTCCAGGTGCTCAGCCTGTTTCAAGGCAGGGCCCCGAAATAAAACTCCTGGATGAGTTTTGCTCCCGGTTCCTTTGTGGTTTGCTCCCTCGTGCTTCATTCACTGATGCTGGAGCAGAGGTTCTGCCTTCCCAGGCCGCCAGGGAATTGCAGGGCACATCCCCTTTGTGCCATCCCAGACTGCCAACCCCATCACCGCGCCTGCCTGCTGTGCATGCTGACCATGGGGATGCTCTTACCCGGCACCCGCTCTCCCCGCGCCCGGTGAGAACCCGCTGCAGTGATGTTCCTGCTGAGCCTTCCTTCACCTCTGGTGATGTTTGAGAGCAAAAGACCTTTGGCAGTTGCTGCCAGCAGTGCGCTGGGTGGTTCTGAAGGGCGGCTGGGATTCTCTCAGCCTGCTCCGGAGAGTAACCGGCTTGCTCAGAGAGAAGCATCGGTGTTAAGACCAGTTTTGCCTGTGTTCTGCTTCCTTAGCTGCAGCAGAGTGGAACGATGGCAGCTTTAAGGAGCTGGTTGCTGGCTGTGTGACAGCATGCCTTGTGTTCCCGTGGACGGGAGCAGAACAGCTCCGTTTCGGATCATTCTCTCCACCAAAACGGAGTTGGAATTAAAGAACGGAGTTTTATTTCAAATGGCAGCGGAGGGGTTGGGGCTGAGCCCTGCTGAGTTCAGCACGTTTTTTATGTAATTTTTATTAGAGCGACGATTTGCTGCATGCTTTGATTGGATAAAAGGGGTGATTTGCCACACACAGCCAAGGGGATCATGTTTGGGTGCTGGGGACACTGAAAGTACCTGAAATGCCAAAAATTTGGGGTTTTGTGTCCGTTTCTGGGGGAGGATTGTCCAGGTGTGTTTCTGCAGCACAAACCTCGCCCCCCTCTATTTTGTGACATCAGGAGGAATATAAAGCATTTGAGTAATTGGCCTTTTGGGTTATTTAATATGAAAGTGTGAAATGCTCTTTATGGGTTTTACCGCTGTCATTTCACAGGGAAAAGGTGATTTTTGGAATACACTGAATATTAAAATGGAAAGGGGTTCCCCTTCTGCTTCAGCACACGGAATGGGAATTCTAACTCTGTGCTGAGCTTCTGAGAAGCTCATTTTAGTGTTTTGAGTGCCATCTACATCTTCTGTCAGTAATTGGAGTTAAGGTGTGTTTGAGACGAGATAAAAATGGGAAACATGACCAGAACTTGATGTGTCACGGACAAAATTCAGTGGCTTCAATGGATCTGTGTGACAGGAGCAAACTGTGACACCCCTGAGCTAAACCACCAAAATACCCCTTTGGCCTGATGGCCTGGTGGAGAAGCCGTGTGAAACCGTGATGGTCTCAAGAGATTTCCTGTTTTGGCGCTGGGGTTCTCATGTTTTGGTTGCCTGGCGCCACGTGGGGACACGCCTGGGTCACGCCTGGGTTCCACAGGGCCCGGGGAAACCCGGATCCACAGAGCACGGCGGGGCCGCTGCAGCTGGGGGTCACTGGAGCTGTGCTCGTTCGGGTGTCCCCCGGTCTGTGCCTGGGCTGGGATCTCTCTCCTGCTGGTTCCAAACCCCCTTCTCCTCTACCCGCCCCTGAGAGAGCAGCACCCAGAGCAGGAGCCCGAGTGCACGTGCAGGGCAGAGCCGTGGGATGAGCATGGCAAGAGGTGCTGGGGGTGATGCGTGTGCCAGGACAGCAAAAACCTGCTCTGCCTTGGGGCAGGGCTTTGACATCCCTGAAAAGTTGGGATAGCGGAAGTAAATGGCACTTCAAAGTGGAATTCCTTTATAGGGAATCCATCTGGAGCCATTTATTTTTGAGTCTTTATATTCCTGGTACGGGTCTAACTTCTGTTGGTCCGCAGGGGTTTCATAGAAGGAGGAGGTTGGAAGGGACCGAGGTTTCTGGGCCAAGATTTATTGCAAAATGTTCACGTGGTCCCAGCTGGAACCTTGGATCTGACTGGCCCCAAATCCAGCTGTGATTTATTATTTTTTGCCCCCTTCCTCCCTTCACTGCTCGTTTATAAACCCCAGAATCATCCTGCTTCACACCAGAAAGGCTGATTAAAGGGGCCTGATGCGGTATTGTTTCTGCATCCAGAATTCCAGCTAGTTTGGACCTGTCACCTGAAAATTAATGCTGAGTTCTCCCCGCTCACGAGGTCTGCCTCTCACGGACCAGACTGGTGTGGGAAACCAGCAGGACTCCTGGCTTATGCCTGAGCTTACTCTTGGTGCTGAGCCTGTTAATGACCCCAGCGGCCTCAGAGAACCCCGGAGCACCAACGCTCTGGGTGAAACCCTGCCCTGGCTGCAGCCAAACCCCCAGCGAAAGGGAAGGTTCTGCTCCTGCAGGGGAAGGGAAGTGCTGAGGCAGTTCAGCTGAGCAGGAGAAACCCAGGATGTGGAGAGCTGGAGGCATTTGATGTGTGTCAGCTGTTGCAGCCCGTGCGGGTGAGCTCAGCTCCACCACGGCTGGACGAGCCCACGAGGGGTTCTGCGGCCGCGCGTCGCGGTCTGATCCTCACATGGTGTGACAAACCATGTGCAGGGAGGGAAGCGATTCCCACAATTCGGGCATTCTCAGGGACAGATGTTGGGAGGGAAGCGATTCCCCAGGATTTGGGGGTTCTCAGGGACAGACGTTGGGAGGGGAGGGAAGCGATTCCCACGATTTGGGCTTTCTCGGGGGCAGACGCTGGGAGGGGAGGGAAGCAATTCCCCACAATTTGGGCTTTCTCGGGGACAGATGTTGGGAGGGAAGCGATTCCCCACAATTTGGGCGTTCTCGGGGACAGATGTTGGGAGGGAAGCGATTCCCCAGGATTTGGGCATTCTCAGGGACAGACGTTGGGAGGGGAGGGAAGCGATTCCCCACGATTTGGGCATTCTNTGAGCCGGTTCCTCCATCCCAGCGTTGTGCTGGCTGGAGGAGCTGACCACGCACGGCTGCCCCCGGGAACCCGCACTGTTTGTAGCCGCAGCCTCTCCCACCGTAGAGTCGTTCTGGGGTGCTGTGTTCGTTTGGGTTTTCAGCGTTTTCCTTCTCCAGGAGTGATTTCCAGTCGTGTCTCCTTCTCCGCAGGCCTGAAGACCATCGTGGGCGCCCTCATCCAGTCTGTGAAGAAGCTGTCGGATGTGATGATCCTGACAGTTTTCTGTCTCAGTGTCTTTGCCCTCATTGGGCTCCAGCTGTTCATGGGCAATTTAAGGAACAAGTGTGTGATTTGGCCAATTAATGTGAACGAGACCTTCCTGGATAACGGCTCCAGGGGCTTCGACTGGGAGGAATACACCAACAATATGTGTAGGTATTTCTACAGTGAGGCTCCCTAAGACCTCCTGGGTTGGCTCAGTGTGGCTGCCCAGGAGTTCCAGCATGGCTCTTGCTGTGGTGTGTCCGGTTTTCACGGTAAAAACCCTTTGTGCAGAAGTTTTCCAAGGGTTTTTTATTTGAACCTGGCCTTGTTGAGATGTTCCTAGTTGGGTTCATCCTTTAGAAGGGTTTGGATGTGCTCTTTTTGCTAAATAATCTACGCAAAAAGTATTTTTACTGATCGATTTCTCAGCAGTGGATTTGGGGGGCTCTGAAGTGAAGGTTTTGATAGTGCTGCAGCCTGTTAAATCCTCTAACTCTGTACGTGTGTGAACGTGATCTCTTCTTTTTCATCCTCAGCCAATTTTTACATCATCCCCGGCGCCCCCGACCCTTTGCTCTGTGGTAACAGCTCGGATGCAGGGTGAGCGTTGAGCTTCATTAACAATCACTTATCTCTGGCGCTGGCTAAGGCTGGCAAAACCTTTGGAATGTTCCCTGCCGCTTCCTCTCTTGGTTCTGGTGTTACTTCACCAGGTTTCAGATCCCTTAACCCAATTACGAGTCCATGGCTAACGCGCTGGGAGTGCCGCTTTCCCTGTCGGGAGGCAGGTCTGGCCAGCAGTGGTTTATCCCCCTCTGAATCCAACCTTAAGGATCACCAGGGAAGGGTGGATGGAGGCTCAGAAATGGGAGCTTGCCACGTGCTGGTGGTTCCCCACCCCGACCTCCAGCTCTGAGGACACTTCTGGCCAAAGCTCCTGCTTCGGGCTCGCCGTTGGGGCAGAAGCTGCGCGTTGCAGCATCTCCTTCCCACGGGACGAGGATGACAGGGCTTCCCTGGAATCCTGCCTCTCGGTCTCCTTGTCTGCTGCCCTTACTGGGGCGTGGGGAGGCGTTGCTGTTGGCTGGGAGAGCGGTGGCAGTGAGCAGGCGGAGCCCTGACCTGGCTGTTGTCCCTCCGCAGCCAATGTCCGGAGGGATACACGTGCATGAAGGCAGGACGGAACCCCAACTACGGGTACACGAGCTTTGACACCTTCAGCTGGGCTTTTCTGGCTCTATTTCGCCTTATGACTCAGGACTTTTGGGAGAACTTGTACCAATTAGTAAGTAAACGCTTTGCTTCGGTGCTGTACGTGGTGAGAATTTGGGGATGGAATAGAAAGGGAAGCGTGAGAAGCTTTATTTTATTCCTTCTCTCTGAAAGAGTGAGTGCGAGTAGAGCTGCGCAGTGGGGTTGTTTTGGGGGGGAGGAAGGGGACGCTACCTGTCAGCAGGTGTTGGACTTTAGGTCCAGAAGGGATGGTGGGCCCAGCTGAGCTGCGAATTAATTCAGGCAGCGCCTTAGCACTGGCTGCAGGAGGCTGTGGGTGTCCAGCTCTGCTCACGGAGGGTGCTCAGGCTCTTTGGAGGGCAGAGAGCTTTCTCGTGACCCGAGGGTGCTTTGGGGACCTTGCTGAAACAGCTTTTTCTGGGTTGGGCTTGGTTTGGTTTGGTTTGGTTTGGTTTGGTTTGGTTTGGTTTGGTTTGGTTTGAGGGAGTCCGAGCGTTGGGTTTCACGGCGCGCCTCCGAATCCCTCTCAGTTGGTGTCCGTCGGATGCTCCCTTAGGGGAGGAAGGTGGATGTCACCTTTTGTGCTCGTGGCTGAGGAACGTGCAGCGTCTCAGCGCTCCGCAGGGGGAATGCTGAGCTGTGAAATATTCAGCACTGCTGGGATTTCTTAGAAACGTTCAGGTCGAGGAGCTCGGGGGCGGCTGGTGCCTCGCGTGTGAGGGAAGCTGGAAATCGCTTCCCTTTCCCTTTCCCTCTTCCAACCCCTCTGCTGTTCTCCTCCGCTTCCAGACTCTACGAGCGGCAGGAAAAACCTACATGATCTTCTTTGTGCTGGTGATCTTCGTGGGGTCGTTCTACCTGGTGAACCTGATCTTGGCCGTGGTGGCCATGGCCTACGAGGAGCAGAACCAGGCGACACTGGAGGAGGCCGAGCAGAAGGAGGCGGAATTCAAGGCCATGTTGGAACAACTGAAGAAGCAGCAGGAAGAAGCACAGGTGAGGAAAAAAGGAAATTCCTCCCTCTGTGAGGGTGGCCCAGAGAAGCTGATTTTGCTACCTGCACAAGTAGGCTATAAAAATTTTTAACAAATTCCGGCTGCAGGTTTCTTCCAAGGAGAGAATAAACATCTCAGTCCTGCCCCAAGGTCTTTCACTCAGGGGCATTAAGCCAAGCTCTTTGTTGAAGCAGGAAATGGAGCATTAATCCTGGAAAGGTGTGATTTATTTTTCCTTCCCTCGCCTGCACCCTCAGGCTGCCGCCATGGTCACCTCGGCCGGGACGGTCTCTGAGGACGCTGTGGAAGATGATGGTGGGGGGAGGATGTCTCGGAGCTCCTCGGAGATCTCCAAACTCAGTTCCAAGAGTGCCAAGGAGCGTCGGAACAGGAGGAAAAAGCGGAAGGACAAGGAGCTGTCGGAAGGAGATGAGAAGTGTGACAACGAGAAGGTGTTCAAGTCGGAGTCTGAGGATGGCATGAGGAGGAAAGCGTTCAGGCTGCCGGATAACAGGCTGGGAAGGAAATTCTCCATCATGAACCAGGTAGCTTTCTGTTCCTTCACCAGTATTTGTGGTTGCTTGGGGTCAGGATAATAATCTGCTTTAGTTTCCTGTTGGCACCTCGAGGCATCTGCCCACTGTCCCACATTGTGCCAGGTCAGAAGAACATTTAGGGCCAGGTTTGTGACTCTCACGCACACTTTGGCTGGCAGGAACTGTTCCTGAGGGATCCAACAGGTAACGCCTCGACCAGCCAGGAGGGAGCAGCTCTCACTGTGCAGCCAGCGAGAGAGGGGTGGTGGTCTGTGCAGACCTGGAGAAGGAGGGAAACACAAGGGCAGAGACCTTTTACAAGGGCCTGGAGTGCCAGGCCAAGGGGGAATGGTTTGCCAGTGCAGAGAACAGGGTCAGACGGGATATTGGGAAGAAATTCCTCCCTGTGAGGGTGGGGAGGGCCTGGCACAAGGTGCCCAGAGAAGCTGTGGCTGCTCCGTTCCTGGAAGTGTCCAAGGCCGGGTTGGACAGGTCTTGGAGCAACCTGGGACAGCGGTTCCAACCCCCCAATGGCAGGAGGGTGAAACTGGACAATCTTTAAGGTCCCTCCCAAACCGATGGGCTCCGTGATTCTCCGGAACCGCCCCCGCCAGCAGCGCTTCGTGCCCGTCCTTCTCACGGCGCTCCTTCCCTTCTCCCCCAGTCTCTGCTCAGCATCCCGGGCTCCCCTTTCCTCTCGCGCCACAACAGCAAGAGCAGCATCTTCAGCTACAAGGGGCGCTTCCGCGACCCGGGCTCCGAGAACGAGTTCGCCGACGACGAGCACAGCACGGTGGAGGAGAGCGAGGGCAGGAGGGACTCGCTCTTCATCCCCATCCGCGGCCGCGACCGGCGCAGCAGCTACAGCGGCTACAGCGGCTACAGCCAGGGCAGCCGCTCCTCGCGCATCTTCCCCGCCCTGCGCCGCAGCGTGAAGCGCAACAGCACCGTGGACTGCAACGGCGTCGTGTCTCTCATCGGCGGGCCCCCCTCCAGCATGCCCGGCGGCCGCATCCTGCCCGAGGTAGCTGCCGAGCACGGCGCGAGGGGGTCCCAGAGCAGACCTCCTCTTCTTCCTCCTCCTCCTCCTCCTCCTTTCCGAGCAGAGCGGGATCCCGGCGGGATGGGGTCAGTCCGTCTGACCGTCTCGGCCGTGCTGAGCAGCACCCTTAGGCTGCCAGCGCCCGTTTCCTTCCTTCCTTCCCTAACTCAGCAACCCAGCCCCACTTTGATGCCTTCTCCAGCCACCTAGAAACAGGGACTGGACAAGAGTAAGG
>VZRQ01003441.1:37381-51848 GCA_013397975.1 Machaerirhynchus nigripectus | reverse complement strand
CGGCGCTAGATCTAGCTAGCTAGCACTGCGGCACACCCGCAAGTCCTTCCTGGGTGGGGCTGCTCTGACCTTTTCGTCCCCCAGCCTGTGCTGGTACCAGTGGTTACCATGACCCAGGTGCAGCACCTTGCACTTGGCATTGAACTTCACGAGATTCCCATGGGCCCACTTCTCCAGCTTGTACAGGTCCCTCTGGATGGTTGCCCATCCTTCAGGCACATCAGCTGCACCACTCAGCTTGTGTAATCTGCAAATTTGCCGAGAGAGCACTTGATCTCACTCTCTATGTCATTAAATAGTGCTGGTCCCAGTATTGCCCCCTGAGGGACACCACTCATCACTAGTGTCCATCCGGACACTGAGACATTGACCTCTACCATCTGGATGCAACCATCCAACCAATTCATTATCCGCAGAACTGTCCATCCATCTAATTCATCTCTCCCCAATTTAGAGAGAAGAATGTTGGAGGGGACAGTTTTAAAAATATAAAAAGTACAGAATATAAATTACATCTGTAGCCCTTCCCTCGTCCACCAGTGCAGTCACTCCATCACAGAAGGCCACTGGGTTGGTCAGGCAGGACTTGCCCTCAGTGAAGCTGTGCTGGCTGTCCTGAATCACCTCCCAGTTCTTCATGTGCCTTAGCACACCTTCTAGCTGGTCTGTTCCATGGCCTTCCTGGCCACAGAGGTGAGGCTGACAGGTTGGTAGTTTCCAGGGTCGTCCTTTCTACCCTTTTTAAAAATGGGTACAATGTTTCACTTTCTCCAGTCATCTGTGACTTCACCTGACGGCCATGCCTTTTGAGTTAGCATGGAGAGTAGCTTGGCAACTCTACTATCCAGTTCCCTCAGGATTCTGGGATGCATCTTAGCAGGTCCCATAGACCTCTCCATGTTCACATTCCTCAGGGGCACTCAAATCTAATCTTCGCTGACAGTGGGAACCACTTAGCTTCCCTACTTTCTGCCTTCAGCTTCATCCACTCGAGAGTTGTGTGAAGAGGAGACTGCCAGTGAAGTCAGGCAAAGAGCTGTCAAGTTCCTTGGCCTTCTCATCGTCAGCCAGTTACCATTTTGCCAGTCGTGCTCAGAGAGGGCTGCACTTTCCTTGACCTTCCCTTTCTGGCTCACATGCCTTCAGAAGCCTCATTATTATTCTTTGCATCTCTTGGCAAGTTTATCTCCAGTTGCACCTTGGCCTCCCTCACCCCATCCTGACACGAGCAGGCAATGTCCCTATATTCTTCCCAGAATATCTATCCCTGCATCCGCTGCCTGTGCATTTCCTTCTTCCCTCTTAGTCTTACCAGCAGGTCTGAAGTCATCCATGCCAGTATCTTGTCTTGCTTTCCTGATTTCCTAAACACAGGGATTGAGAGCTCTTGCACTCTATGGAATGCATCCTTGAAGATCTGCAGGCTCTGATCTCTTCCCTCATCCCTGAAAACAGTTTTCCAGGGGGTCCTATTGAATAACGCCTTGAAGAGTGGAAATATCCTAAAATTAGGAAAGAATTAGGTATAAGCTGTTTTAAGTAGAGGTAACTAAGTAGAGGAGAGGTGGCCCTGGTTAGCTCTCAGTGTTCTATGTAGGTATCATTGTTGCAGGCATATGCAGAGCTCTAGATCTGTGGAGTACCTCTACGTTTACAGAGCTTTGCTGTAGAGTTCTGAAGTGATTACAATGTTAAGAGTGCTTAAAAGAGATGAGGGGTTTTGTCTGTTGTCCCATTGGGGACAGCATTTATTATAGTTTATTATTGAGGTGGCTAAATTCTGCGAAGTTTCACTTTAGCGATAGCATGGCAGCCAGCTCACTATATTGGATCTGGCTTAGGCTCCCATTCCTGTTTGCAGAAACAATTAATCAGTTCTTGAGTTTGATCCATCTGAGCACTTCTAGTCATTAGTTTAGGACAGTGTGAATCACGACATAGACTGTCAGCACAGTGGTTATTTCTCCAGCAGCCTAGCAAGCTTAGGCTGACTAGTAAAAGGTAGGTGGTCACATTTTGTCCGATTAATCCTCCTCCAAATAATTTTGTCGAGTGAAGAAGCCTCAATACAGGTTCCCATCATTAGAAATCACATCCTGTTTTCTTCTTTTCTGCTTTCAGCTAGTTTCCTAAGGTGCACAACCCTACTTTGCCACTCTAAATATAATCTCATGGCCTCTTCTTAATGATAAGTGATTGTAATTTCTAAAACCTTCCAGCCTGAACTCAAGTAGCCTTGTGTTAGTCATGTAGTCAAAATGCCTGAAAATGAGATGTCTGATTTCTTGATAGTTCATACTCCTTGTAAAGAGTCTCTTGAGAGTGAGAGGCACTGTTTGAGGGACTGTTGTCATAAGAAGAATTACCATATGTTGTCTTGTCCGTCATGAAACTATTTTAATCCTTACTTACTTACTTCTGTACCTCCAATTAAGGAGGAGGAGTAGTTCACACTCAGTTTCAAGGACATCTTCTAGATCCACAGCACTTCCTATTCCCAAGAAATGCATAAGCAAGGCTGTATTATAAGGTTTATATCAGATTTACCTCCCAGTTTAAGTTGGTTTACGTTGCATCAACTCAAAACAATGACCTTAGAGGAAATCAGGTGTAAAAAAAAGCAGAGTTGGAAACAATCTAGGAATCAACAGTTTGTTTAAAGGAGGGCTTGGTGATTGTGTTCTGAGTATAACTGTGCCAGTTTTAAGACAGTATTCGATCATGCAAATCATAAAGTAAGACAGCTTTGAGTCTCTGCATTAAGAGATCTGGGAACTCAAACAGCTCTTCCCTAGCAGTGTTTTGTGACTGCAGACTAAGAAGTGCTTCTCAGAAGCAGGGTGAACTCATGCTCAATTTCATTGCAATACATTTACACAGGGGTAGGTCTGCTGCCTGATCTGGTTGTGGTCTCCTTTGTAAATGCTGGTGCATATGCCCTATTTTGAAGTATTGAAGTATTCATCACACATACAGATAGTATAAACCGGAAAGTAACCAGAGAACCAGTGGAGAAGGGGTCATTATTTAAGTAATTTCATTTTTCAGTATGTGTGAGATATTTAGTAACTGGAACTAACAGAATATATTAAAACTGATGGAGAAAATTGTCCATTCGTGCTGAAGGAACAGAGGAGGAAAATGGCAACTATATGACTCACCACAGCACAGTTCTTTTTCCCTTTCATCATTATTCTTATTTTCATTCTGCTTCTCTAAAAGACCATAACTTTTTTCCATCCAAGTGATCAGATACAATGGCAGATGTGTAAAATCTTCTCAAAGAGTGTGAACTGTGAGATGAGATCTGATCCATGTGGAGTTGTGGGAGGAACCAGGGATATCTACTAACTACAGCTTGTCTCAGCTTTTTCTTTCTTTCATGGAAAAGTCTGTTTTCACACAGGAATGTTTTCAGAAGGCATAGAAAAAAAACAGGGTGAAATGAGTTAATCTGCAGCTACTTTTTAATGTAGCAATTTTGACTTTCATAATGAGCTGGATTTGTATGTCACAGCTGCCAGAAAGCTGCATTCTCTCATGTTTGTTACTGCTGTGTTCTATTTTTAACCTCTGAATTACGTATTTTGAAACAGTTACATTGGAATCTGTGTCTTAAGTGGTGTGCGTGCTTATGTGCACACACATGAATACATATCTGTGTACACATTACATGCACAATCCCATGCAAAAATCATGAAAATCATAGATACTCAAAGTGTTGTAATTTTGTACAACAGGATGGAAAGAAGAGGATCCCCCAGTATGAACTGTGCAAATGACTGTTAAACCACTGCAGTATTCTGGCCTTAGCAGAAGCAATGTTTTCAGGTGTTTTTGTGATTACAGTCTTCAGGAGAAGAGCAGAAAGTGGTACAAATTTGATGGACCATTCTTTGTTCTTAAACAACATTTTTGCTGGCATGTCTATACAGAGATACACAGATCCAGGACAACTTCATTTCCTTAGTGAGTAAATTTGACACAGGAATTAACAGATGTGCACAAGAAAAAGCAGAACTTCAAGCAATGTATTTGATACTATAATACTTTTAGTACCAGATACTGGTCCTGTTTATGTGCCCCTGGAATAATATGCCATGGCTGAACCCAAACCCTGTTGAGGTCAGTGGAAAAATTTAGTCCTAAACTATCTCCTGTGGATAACATGGTTTGGGCAGTGTAGGTAACAATGAAATATGATATATCTGTGATGTGTAAAAAAGAGCAGACTGGAAGATACAGTATAAAAGTACATATTTTGAATAAACTTACAATAAATATGTCTTTCTTTATCCCCAGGTGGTTGATCTCTTAGTATCCATGTGTCGGTCTGCGTTAGAGTCACCGAGGAAAGTTGTCATTTTTGAGCCATATCCTTCTGTAGTTGATCCTAATGATCCTCAGATGCTGGCCTTTAACCCCAGGGTAAGTAGTTACCTTCATTTATGTCATTGCTTGGTTTTAGTCATACATGAGATTTCAAAGCAAAGACTTCTTATGGAGGAGTCTCCTTTATTATGAGATACAGCTCTAGAATGTAACAGAAGCATGACTGTTTTCACAGCTTTGTGGCTTTTATTAATTGTCTTTGAGAAGGTACTTGAATATAAACTTGTCGTGGTTCTGGCCAGGACAGGGTTAATTTTTACACTAGCCAGAATGGGGCATGGCTAAGACCAGGGGATTATTCTATACCTCACATCAGTGCTGGGAGCAGGAGGAAGGGAGTCTCTTCCAGGGAAGAGGGTTCCCCTTTTGTTTGGCAGAAGGAGCAGTTGGATATTGTTTGCTGCTGGTTTTCTTCTCTCATTGCTGTTTCCACCTGATTGTTCTTACCTCGACCCATGATCTTTACCTTTGTGCCTCCCAATTCTCTTCTCTATCCCAGCAGGGGGAAAAGGGAAGGAGGAGGGGGAGGGGAGAGTGAGCAGTGCTTGGTTTCAGTGGGAACACTAAATTGGAGAATACCATCCCTAAACCATGACAAAACTGTAGTTTATGTTAAAGCAAAGAAACTCTTCTAAGGGAGAAATTCTAGATGCAAAGTTTTATATTCTAAGTCTGTCACTCAGTGCGCACATTTGGACGCAAAAAGAAAGATGGCCTTTGAGAGATGTGGGTCATGTAAGCCAGGGGATTTCGAGTCCATCTTTTCGTTCTTAGGTGTGTCATTGCTGTCGTCTCATTTTCTCACTGCAAGCAGTTATTTCCTTAAATGTAATTTTATCAGATGTTGACAGTTGAGTTTTGTACAAGCATCAAATTTGAAGTAAAGAACTGTGCTTGCATTACGTGCTGCTTGGACTCCAATGCTGCCTTTCAGGAAAGCCCTCAAACCATGAATATCCATCTCCCTTAAGCCATCTCCCCAAAGGCATAGATGAGAACTTGGCATGTCTTGCACTGGGATGCATTTCACTCTTTCTGAACAAAGGCCAGCTAGCAGGAGTTCTTTCTCAGGAGAGGCTGAGGTGTTCTGTAGTCTGCTGGCAAGACCTGAAGATGGGGAACAGTGGAGCTCCTGAGGGTGACGTGTCATGTGGAGTGGATGAAGCACGGACTGTTAAGCCTGTTCACTCAGTGCAGGTGGAGCTGTCTGGTAGTGGTT
Organism: Machaerirhynchus nigripectus; assembly: GCA_013397975.1. Classification (NCBI taxonomy): domain Eukaryota; kingdom Metazoa; phylum Chordata; class Aves; order Passeriformes; family Dicruridae; genus Machaerirhynchus; species Machaerirhynchus nigripectus. The sequence goes on along the minus strand of VZRQ01003441.1, from coordinate 46,237 downwards.
CCCAAGCAGCAGGCCAGCAAAGATCAGGGTCAGGCAGAGGGACCACTGAAGGACCTATGAAGTTTTATAGATCTGTTAGCAAAGGAAACACGTCTGTTTATATGTATTTTATTTAAAATCTGTTTGGGTCACTGCATTATTTATCTCGAGCATGTTGTCCACGTAATTGTGTTTAGTTCCAAATGTTTGTTTAAAAATTAGCTGATTTTTGGAGTGCTTTGGAGATCCCAGTGAAATTCAAAGAAATAAGATCATAACATAAGTATTTCGTCAAGGAATTTTTCTGGACAATGAATGAGAGTTGGTGTACAAGGTGGAAGAAAGCTAATGGTTAGAAAAGTTTGAAAGAATTTAATTGCCCAGCATTTCTCCTAGCTTTGGTTTTATACACACTCAAAGAATACAGGTTTTTTGTAGAGCCAAAGACTAATATTCTTTGTACTTATTTGTGTATTTTATTTCTTCATCAGAAGAAGAACTATGACCGAGTCATGAAAGCATTGGACAGTATCACTTCCATCAGAGAGATGACACAGGTGAATTTAAAAGTACTTACCAAACTTAATCACTGTTTCTAGAACTTGAAAGATGTTTATATTGCCTGTGACAGGTTGGGAAGTCAATAGTTAATATTAAAATGTTTATTCAGAATAACAAACCTAGAGTATCCATAATGGCAGTTAAATAAAAGTAATGAAGTAAAACTCAGATCTTTTGACGTTTAAATAAGAGATAATAACAGCAGAATGGAACGTCATAATGAGGTAATCACCAAGTGCGGCATTTCTGGGAATATCAAAGCCAGAGACCTTTACTTCCAGAGCAGAAGAAGTTGATTTTGCGTCAATGTTCTGAATGATATTCGGAATGACATGATATATATTTCTGTTATAGCAAAACTTCCGATCAGCTAAGTATAGATAGGGACTTGGAAGGCTGGGTCTCTTGGGTTTACTGTCATGTTATTTCTCATGGCATATCTGATGGTCATGTTTCTGTTTATTGTTGCACTCCTTTCCCAAACAACCCGGCTGACTATAACTGGTTGTTTAAATCTGTTCCGTATATCTTGCTTTTCCAAGTGCAATATAATTGTATCCTCACAACAGTTTTCAAATCTTGCTCTGTGTGTATTCATAAAATACTTTGGGTTTCTTGAATGAAGAATGTGTGGAGAGGAATAAAACAAACTGGAAACTAATATTCACATTTTTTGTTAATTTGCGTAACATCTTGTAAAAATTGAAAAAATTGGCTGTTCCTGTGATTTCTTATTATGTCTTTTAAAAATTAAAAATACCATTTTGGGGTTTTTTAATGTTAAAATAGTTCTTGGACTAATGAGTTTTAAAGTGGTGCTTTGCACTGTGATTGAAATCAAGAAAGGTTTTGAAAGAAATTATAATATGACATGGTATTTATACCTTGAAACTGTTAAAAATACCAAAGTGGATTAGTTTGGGTTTCTTTGAGAGACTTAATTTTGTGAAGTTCCAGTCCAATTTCTTAATCAAGAGCCAAACAAAAGTAGATGTTTTCTGCTGTTCTCCCTGAGAACACCAATGTTTGCTATAATATAGTCATTTTGATGCTAATTATATGCTTGCTGTTTTACTCCAGGGAAAATAATTGCTATGTTAATTCTTGTTGTCAAAACACATTTATAACTCTGCTATGCTGTATATCAGTAAAACTGTGATTTAAACCTAATAATGAGTCCCATGTATTCATTTTAATAGATGAAATCATGGGCAGTGTAAAATATAAAATTCAACCTAGAAATAAATTACTCTTTTCTAGGCACCCTACTTGGAAATAAAGAAGCAGATGGATAAACAAGACCCTCTTGCACATCCTCTTCTACAATGGTATAAAGATTCACATGAGATAATAATTATTAAAGTACCATTTGTAATGAACAGTCACTTGACCAGCGTAATTTGCTGTAAGGTCACCCTAATAATTAACGCTGATATTTTCAACTGCAGCTGTTCTGGACTGTTGCTGGACCTTATCTGGGTCCTCTGATCTCATTTTCTGGTTAAGGTTTGGCCTACATCTGTCTGATATGTTTATTATAAAGGCCTGCAGTGGGGTGCTTTGTGGTGGCCATTTATAACACATTTTTAAGAAGTTCAGTTTGGTTACCGTGTCTAATACATCTGTTTCTTATTTTAGGGTTATTTCTAGTAATAGATCACATATTGTGAAGCTACCAGTGAATAGGGTAAGTGTCTGTGGGTTCCCTATTTTCTGATTTTTTATGGCCTGTATTAGCATTTTAGGTGGGAGTTTACTAGCAAAATGTAGGTGTCTGCATTCATACTGATTGCATGGACTCCTTTAATAGACAAGGCAGTTTCAGGTCATGATTTTTAGAGTCATGTGACTGTCTAAAATAACTCAAGGGAATAATGTTCATAAAAAGCCTGTTTGACATGAGTAGCTCAAATACAGGTGTCTACCTTGTAGTCATCTGAAATTAGGTGAGAAGAACATCACATTTTGTTTTGTTACTATATAGAATATTAGATGCAGAATTGTACAGAAAGCAGTGCACACAAACACAATGTACCACGAGATCCATTTATAAGTAATCCTGATTAAGGGCGTAGTAATCTGCGGCCTTCCAAGTAACCTTAATTCAAAGCCAACTCTGATCAGACTACCACGATGAAATGGTTCAGTTTAATTACTAGAGCCATTTTAAACTGAAATCTATTTTCAGAATTTTTCGTATGTTTTGTAAACTGAAAGACATTTTACTATTTGATTTCAGCTGGAAACTGTGGAAGTGAGACCAGTGTCTACTTAGTTCATGCAGTTACTTAGATGCAGTCATGTATTGTGTGGAAAAGCATGATATCTTAAGGATTGCCATCAGGGAAATACAATGCTTTCATATTAATCAACTTCTCCTCACATACGCACTCTTACATTTTACAGCAACTGAAGTTTATGCACACTCCCCACCAGTTCCTTCTTCTCAGCAGTCCACCAGCCAAAGAATCCAATTTCCGAGCTGCTAAAAATCTCTACGGGAGTACCTTTGCATTTCAGTGAGTACATACATTCATAAGAACCAAAGGTCATCGAAATGCCATGCTATTTTTTGGTTCTGGCATTTGGGGTTTGCAGCTGTGAATTTACTGTTTTAAAGGATTTCTGATGTCATTTTGCATTTTACGCTGTTAATTTTACCGCTTTCTTCTTTATTTAATTCAGTGGTTCACACATTGAAAATTGGCATTCCATCCTGAGGAACGGCTTAGTTGTTGCTTCCAATACGAGGCTGCAGGTAAATGGACAGAATAGACTTCAGCTAACCCTGTCTGTGCATGCTTGATTACATACTAGCTTTGGCAAGTTTTCAAGGGGTTTCATTCTGGTAGCCATATAGGTGGAAAAATGGATGATTTCAAATACCACCTTGTTTCCTCGGAAAAGTACTTTTCTGATGCAATTAAGATGAAGTAATGTGTCTGCTAAAACGTCTAGAAAATCCCTTTGCTGGAATCAGTGTTTCAGTTTTACGTTGCAGAGCAGCACCTCCAGGAGGTTTCGCTCGGTACTGCTTAAAAGCAGTCACAAGTGAAAGTTAGAGCTGCCTAAACTGTCTTTGTGTCATAGGATCCAGAAACATGCTAGATTTACAGGAACGGGGTTTGCAGCACTTTCTCTGCTCCTCTGGTTTCTTTGGGAAGGGAAGCATGAGTGTGCTGGCCCCAAGGGATTTATTGCAGACTTCTCAGACTGAACCATCAGGAGACCACAACTGCAGAGCAAAGTAGGCACTGCAGAGCGACTGGGGAGCTCTAATGCAGAGTATTTCAGCACTGTGGTTTTGACAACTCTCCCCAGAGAGTCCATGTACCTTGAAGAGGATCCCAGGGTGTATTTGGTCACGTACAGAAGCGCTCTTTGTACGCCTCCTCCATCGTAATACTAGAATTAAAAGCAGAATCCACAGTTTTATATATAAACCTTAAGTAAGATTTTGTTTGGGAATCTGGACATAGTTTCCAGGATATACATGTATTTTTTAGTTTTTTACTCAGGGCGTAATTTCTAAAAAGACTTCTTTGAATGCTGTTAATTACCTGGCAATAAATTAGTATGGTGGGCAGATGCATTATGACCTTTTCCTGTAATTATTATCATTTTGTCCAGGTAAACAAATTAATGCTAAATAATCACTCTGCTCTTTTTCAGCTCCATGGTGCAATGTTTGGAAGTGGAATCTACCTTAGTCCATTGTCAAGCATATCATTTGGTTACTCAGGTGATATTTATAAACCACTCTAAAGCTGAACAAATATAGGGGTGTATCTTACTCTACTGCTTTTCTTACCCACTTCACTGTTTAGAATACTGTGTTCAGTTTTATCTTTGTCAACTGTGATTTTATTTACTCAGAAAAGAGAAAATATTTTTTAGTATAAATAATAAGAAATTAGAAAATTCCCTTGTTAAATACTGTCCTTATTGTCCAAGGTGCTTAGAATTCTTAAACTGCTTTTTGAAGTAAATGTTAGCTAATACTGAATGCTATTATGTGTAGTGGAGCAGGTCTTGATGATTCAATTGAAATTCAACTTTGTGATTTTTGTCAATACCTGCCTAAGTCCATCTAACTTCACCTATGAATTCATGGTCTTTTATGACCTGATCTGACAAAACAAGTATTCATCAGTGTTCAACCCTGTATATTTAAGAGTATTCCCAAGTATCACCATATGAGGATTACACAGAAAGTGCAGTTCAGTGTGTTTATTTTAGCCAGAGGAGAAGAAGGAGCATAATTTGTCCTGCTGGTGAATCCTAAAGTGAGTTGTGCAGAGTTTTTCGTATAGGAATTAAATCATAAACAGAAGCATAATAAAAACAAGACACACGAATGTGTGTATTGAGAAATTAAAGGGATTTTAAAATACGGTGACTTTCTCCTTTAGGTATGTGGTATTTACTGTTTCCTCACATATGAAAGTGCAGGTATATAGTTTAATGTGTGTTTGTGTGCATGTAGATTATTCTGAGAGTTTTAGTTATGCTTTCTGGTACTCGGTGTTTCTAGGTCATGGTTTAGGAGCTCAACCTTTTGAGCTACTATTTGTGGAACTTCAACATCAATTACCTCTAGTGCACTTTTAGCTTTTCAGAGACTACATGAGTATGAAAGCTTCTTAGGACTCACTAGAAGTGCTGGCTGAAGTACCATTATCCAACAAAATGGCTTTCTTTTTGGACCATACAGCTTTGTCATCTTCAGTGTGTTACTGCTCCTCTCTCTGCCTGTCTTGGCCCCTTCCATCTTGTCTCCTCCAGAAAGGAGGCTTGTGTTCCACTGAAGTGTGTAATCCTTGATGCCAGTAAAAACCATGGAGGAGTCCTACACATCCTGTTCCTTCAAAGAGTTAGACTTCCCCATAATTCAGTCTGTATTTGCAAAGTGCCATGAAATGGAAGTGTTCAAGGTCAGGTTAGATGAGGCTGAGAGCAACCAGGTCTAGCAGAAGGTGTCTTCACCCATGGCAGTGGGGTTGGAACGAGACGATCTTTAAGGTCCCTTCCAAGCCAAATAATTCCATGGTTCTAAGAAATACAAGATTCTAGAAATGCAAGGAAGCCCATAGTATCATACAATAGAGGAATTTCATATAAACCAGCATGAGGGATATGAATGAGATCTAGGGCACAAATGTAGATGTTTCAGCTTCTGAGCTGGAAATTGGATCAAATGTGACTGACAAATAATTTAATATTTTTTGTGTAGATAAAGGGATCAAACCAAGGTAGATTTCAAAACTTAAATTGCCTGCTCATAAAAATGATTTAGACTTTTAATAAAATTCCATGAAGCGCCTAAGATGAATATCTAAAGTTCTTTGGTGATGTCTGCTGTCCCACCCGCAGTAAATCTGACTTCTGCCTCAGCGTGAGTAGGGTCAAATAGACTCAGGACGTGCTGACCTACCACCCAGTTAAGCTGCTGCATAAGAACATTCCTGATGTGAATTCAGTGGCATTTGAGCACAGGTTTATCTGCTTTTGCACCTACTTAATGCGAACTTGACTTTGCTAAAGTCTTTGCAATATGTGCAGAGGTACCTGTAATTGACAGGATTTTATATTGTGATATTCTGTGACGGAGTTAACTAGCTTTTTGAGTGCCTTGCAAAGGACACTGATTCCCACTGTGCTACCTCTTCCATTCTCATACTTAAATCTGCTTTTTATGGTATTTATAGGCCAGGGTATCTTACATGATTTTAATATTCCTAGGGATGAACAAGAAGCAGCAGAAGGTGTCAGCTAAAGATGAACCAGCTTCAGGCAGTAAGGGCAGTAATACATCACAGGTATGGTACCTCAACCATCTCTGGAAGATTTGTGGGTTTTATTAGTGGGAACTTAGCAGCTGAAAGAGAGATAATACTCCTTTTGTGCAAGTTACCAGTTGTATTGCATTGAATGAAATCAATAGCTTCAGAGACTGCAAATATTAAATACAGCCCAACAACTTTAGCAAAAATTTACAGAGCATATTGCAGATCTTGTGCTGTTCTTTTCCAAGCAGAAGAATTCAGGAAGAGAATTAAAATGAAATACAGGTTGCATTATGACCTGTAGCAAGCCCTTGCCTTCTAAGTTTTAGACTTCCAGAAAAATGATGCAAAAGAAATTGAGAGTGGTTATTCCTGGGAAATGAACAGCATTTAATTGACACCAAGTTATTTTTCATGGTATTTACATGTTGAACCATTAAAATTCTGCTATATCTAAAGCAAACACACAGCATCTATGCACAGGGCTAAATTTCAAGAAAGAAATCTTAACGTCTGTCTCCATGATTAACACGTAGAAAATTTCAGAATAATCTGGCTTTGAAGATAGATTGGCATGTCCCAGCAGAAGCTCTCAGAAGTAGGAAGGCCAATAAAATATAAGGACAGTGACCAAGGAATTGGTGACTAAATTCACCTTTCTTTTCCTTTTTTTTTCTGATACCACTTTGTTTATTGATAGCACTGATATTTCTGATAATATTTTTGATTCTGTAATAATTAGGAATTTCGGCTATTATTTTTTGAAGGAGTTCAAATCCGTCCTATAATAATGCAAATAATTGGGGTTTTTTTATAAATTCTGTTACATTTAGGAATAAAACAGAGACAGACTGCCTCTATCTTTGTTCATTAATAAGCCACTGAAAATAGCAGCTGTCTCCTTCGTTGCTTTTTCACTCAGTTTGTTTTACTGCACTAATTCTGTTTTCTCACTTCTTTACATCTCAGTCACAGAAGAAAGGACAGCAGTCACAATTCTTGCAAAGCCGTAACTTAAAATGCATAGCCTTATGTGAAGGTAAGCTGAAAGCCTTTGTGAGACTGTCTTAGTCGTGGCCACAGGATGCAGAGGTTACAGGGTGCAAATCAGTGAGACCTTGAGTTGGTTGTTTAGGCAAGGAACTACTGGCAAGTGTAGGAGTACCTGCTCAGGAGCTGACCTTTATACTTTAGTAATAACATTTCCCCTCTTTGAACAAAACCTGTAGCCCATGCTGAATTTCCATGGGATGTCATGTACACACAGTGACTTCATCTGGTCTGTTTCAAATGTGATCATATTCCTAAGCCATGAAGAAAACCCAAGTCATGTCCTTTATTTAAATCACTGGCTTCTTGCAAGCTCTTGCCAAATGCTTTAAACACCTAGAAGTCATAAAACATGCCTTTCATATAGAATTTCCAAATAATTTTTCACTGTTCAGACAGACATACTGATCATCTGGCAACCAGTATGTTCTCCTTGTTTGCTTCAGAAATTTTGGGAAGTTAAAATCTAATGCTTGAGTACAGTCATTCTTGAAAGAATTGGCTGTTCTTTTAATAACTAGTGAAACCTCAGCAGGTTTTGAGAACAAATTGTGACATTTGAATAAGAATTGCACCGGTAGTTAGGAACCAGTCTTAGAAATTATATTAAACTCAATTTGCCCTTCATTTGGAGCATTTGTTTGTTTTAAGGAGTGAAAATTAAGACAGAGGGTAGAAAATGTGTTATTTCAAAATAGAAGCTTTCAGCTGTACATTACTAAGGATCTGTCGGTCAACATGAAAATGCAATTTGAACTGTACAGAAAAATACAGAAATTTAGTTCTAAAACTTCCAAAAGGAGCAAAATTAATTACTTGGCCTTTAATGCCTGAATTTTTAAATGTAAATTACATCTTTCACAAGGACTTTTTCATACATGTTGTTCTTTCTTTGCACTTACTAATGGATTACCAATTTTATAAGGGTGAATTTTAAATATTGGGTAAATACATTTTGCAGCTTTCATATTCATTTCTTTGTGTTGAGAAGGTGGTTTAGGGGAGGTGGTTAATAGAGATTTTTTGTAAAATTAATTATGGAAATGTTTGTTAAAAATTGCAATTCATGGAACAAATGGTATAAAAATTGAATATGCATGCAGTTAGAATAAAATAGAATAGAATAAAATAAACCTGGCTATTTCAGTTGTAAGGGACCTACAACTGTCACCTAAGTCCAATCCTGACTTATTCAGGGCTGCATCAAGTGTTAAGGCATCTTATTAAGAGCATTGTTTAGATGCCCCTTGAACACTTCTAGGCTGGGCACACCAAGCACTCTCTAGGAAGCCTGTTCCAGGGTTTGACCACCTGTTACGGTTCAACCCCAGCCAGCAGCCAAGCCCCACGCAGCCACTCGCTCACTCACCCCAGCGGGATTAGGGAGAGAATCGAAAGGGTAGAAGCCAGAAAGCTCATGGGTTGAGATAAAGACAAGTTAATAGGCAAAGCAAAAGCAAAACAAGAAATTAATTCACTG